>APFE030859597.1:154296-172435 GCA_000404065.3 Pinus taeda
AAGGAAGGTATTTCCCTTTCCCAATCCAAGTATGCCTGTGATCTTCTACACCATTTTCACATGGAAGATTGTAAGCCAACTCCTTCTCCCTTTCAGTCTGGAGTCAAACTTTCAGTCACTTGTACTTCCCCTAAAGTTGATGCTACCTTATAGCGTCAACTTGTAGGAAAACTTTTGTATCTAACCCATACACGTCCTGACCTTTCCTTTGTTGTTGGCCTTGTTGCTCGATTTATGCAAAACCCACGTGAAAGTCATTGGAAAGCAGCTAAAAGAATACATCGTTATGTTCGAGGTACAGTTCAGTTTGGAATTCATTACAATGCCGAAGCATCTCCTCTATTGGTTGGTTTCACTGATTGTGATTGGGCTGGTGACCCTGATGATCGGAAGTCTACTGCTGGTTATGTGTTAACTCTTGGTTCAATACCTATTACATGGGCTTGCAAGAAACAAGGTTCCATTTCTCTTTCTTCAGCAGAAGTAGAGTATCGTGGTGCCGTAGAAGCTAGTAAGGAAGCCTTGTGGCTTCATCAGATCCTATCAAAGCTTGGCTTTCAGCAGTAGCATCCGACTACACTTTGGTGTGATAATCAAAGTGCCATTCAACTATGCAAAGATCCAGTCCAACATCAGCATAGCAAACACATTGAACTACACATGCACTTTATCAGAAAGCTCATTCATGACCATGTTCTTGAAGTGCAATATTGTTCAACAGATGATCAAGTTGCAGACATCTTTACAAAGGCTCTCACAGAGGCGAAGTTTACTAAACATCGATTTATGGTTGGAGTTCAGGAAGTTGTCACTAAGGGGGGATAGGCTCTAGTGCCTCCTTCCTTCTCCTATTGTGTCATATTTGTAAATCCTTCAATCCTATCCCAAGTTGTTCTTAAGGGGGGATGTTAGGATATTCCGACACATAGGAATAGTTAAGTTCAACTTGGTCTAGTATAGAGCTAGGTTAGAAAGTGTGTTTCTTTACTATGTACTTTTGTAACTTACAATCCGACGGTCATGATATGTAGTGATCCAACTGTTCATTCTCTCATCGATATTACTGACACTTGATTCGTGGCTTAACACCGATTGGTCCATGATCTCTATTTAAAGAGCATGGAGGGTCATTTATAGGGTAACCATTCATGAGAGAAGCTTATGTAAATTTTCATTCTTTTATTAATAAATTAACTGAAGTGGCCACATTGCCTCAGGTCGTGGACTGTTTCCTTCTTTGAGGGTTTTAACCACATCAACAATACTGGTGTATTGATCTGTGATCTATTTGTAAGCGGTGTCCTTTAGTGTTATGTTTGAGGAACTTACCCTTTAAATTCCTACACATTTCCTGAGAGGAAGACATAGCCTTCCCTCTGAGGATTGTGCAATGCTGACTTGGTGAGGCAGAGTTCGAGCCAAGGTTGCCCAGACCTGTCGACGAACAACTGAAAGAAAATGTGAATGTGAATTCAGGGCGATACCGAGTGTAAGTAGAAGAGAATGATCGTGCATACAAACAATGAATGAAAGATTCAGAAAATAGAACAACATGCATGTGGGTGAGGTGAGTCGCCGACTTGGCGACCATTCGTGAAAAATAGTTTCATGCATGCGACAACAGTGAGATGCTAATGAAAACTAAAATGGTGTTAGTACAAGCTAGTATGCATGTAAATGACAACAAGCGCTCACTGAAATCAAGAAGACAACACTCACACAAAGAGAAACACAAAAAGCGACAGAAACACAACGCAATTCATGAACATTGCACTTACCCCATGACAGCTGAGCTGAATGTGCCAACGACTCCTAGATTCAATGTGGGATGTCAGAGCTATAAGGTTGATGTGAGGAATGAGCTCTGCAACATCTGGTTGATGTGTTTTGATAAGATCGAGGTTGTGACACGCATGCCACAAATCTAGGAAGAGCAACACTTGGTGGGAGGTTTTTGAAATGATCCTTGCATGTAACCTCCAACTGCAAAAAGTAGATCATTGAATCAAGGGATGCCTTTGCATGCTGCTTTGGGAGAAGCAACCCATGCATGCAAATTAGTTTTTCTCGGTCCTGGAGGGAACTGGTCAACTCAACTACAGTGCAATAGTCTGCTCAACTGGGAGGAAAAAATGCGCATTTCTGGGAGGGAGCTGGGCTAGCTGCCCAGAGGGATTTGCACAATTTCTGGGTAGAGAAACTGACTGTTGCCCAGGATTACGCCATTTCTCGGTTGAGCAGCCCTGCTGGGAGGAATTGCGCAATTTTCGCAGTGAACAATGATAAGCAGATTTCAATTTTGGAGCCCAGCAGACTGCCAGACATAATTGTGCAATTTCTAGAGGGAAGGTTGGTTCCCCTCCAGAATTACGCAATTTCTTGAGGGAGATACTCATCTTGCAGCTGGACTAAGTCCAGAGAAACAACCTATGAGGGGGATACAACAAGCTCTGATGCACAGACTAGCAATCTGCTAGAAAATCACTGAAGCTTGTGTACTTGACAAAGCAAGACATTTTGCTGTGAAAGGTTGGTAGGGAGGCTCCAAAACGAAGCTAAGGAAAAATTTGGAGGGTGTTTGTAGCCGCTACAACACATAGTCACCCAACTATTAGTTATATAAACAAATCAAATATTACCTTGTCATGCTAATACCAAGCATGTTGCCTTGCAACTTGTTCACGCATGTTAGTCACAAGTTCCAAAGATCAAGAAATCATGTCTATTAATTTGTAATCAACCTTTACCAATACTAACAACCATATTATAATCAACTCATAGTCATTAGTCATAATACTACAACTAACACCCACTGGCATTCATGTGCATATCAACTGTCTCAGCACATATTGTGTTAGCACAACCATCTTAACACAAGATCATTCCTTCATGCAATCTTATAGCCACATCCTCATATCATACAATTATTTAAACATTCAAACAACCTATAAACATACCATGTTAGATAAACCAAATAAACAACATAATCAAACTCGTACCTCAATGTATCTCAGGGAAGACTATCACATCTACACAAGTCAATCCATTTTTGTATGAGACAATATCACTAGTATATCAATTCGTATCTGAATATTGTAACCATAACCATCTACATAGGTCAATCTAGATTAGCATGATACATATAACATCAATATTTAACCGCAATGACCATAATCATCACGCATATGACTGCAATGCATACAACAACAACTTAACTACCATGCATGTCTATCTGACGCATGTGCACATGGCCATAATAATCAACTAGCATCTATCATGCATGTAACCAAAAAAACAATAGAAGGATAGACATGCACATAACCATAATGCTTATAACAATCATTAACCAACATACCTGCATTCCCATTATACAAACCTATATCATGATCTGCTCTTAGCTCGAGGTCTAGTGCTACAACCTTTCTCTTATGATCTGCATCTCCTGCTCCATCTCGACCAACATATCAGTCTCATAACATACCACTAACATCATGATGACACAAGCTGCATAATCGCCACCACAATGCATGTCTAAGATACCATGCATGCATAACCATAACCATGATAGTGCATGCATCACAACATGCACCTAGCCCATCTAGTCGAAGTGTTTGAACCTAGGAACTCTAATACCAATATGCAACCACCTCTCCCACATTTACCCAGTTTCACTGGCCTGCTTGGGTAAACATGAGACAAGAGTTACTATGACATGACCTGACCTCCTAGATCCAATTAAGGAAGTTGGGCCAATTACTGATGACAAAATGACATGTCACAACATCCCTCAGGACTATAGAGACCCTTAGGGGCCAAAGAACCACCCCAGTTGACCAAACCCTGAGCCGGGACTCCTTTTCACACACTTTAACCCCCAACCGCATGCATGACAAGGCCTTCATGCGGATATAAGCCTCCAATTGCATGCATAAGCTTACCTGGGTGCGGTTGTGACCCAATTTCTTTAGTTCTGAGCATGCGGTCCTAGTATTAGTGCCACCTTTTCAGGCTTACCTCCAAACCATTGCCCATAATTGACTGATACTTTCCAGAATGATAAATAACATCAGGAAAAATCCATTCATACAAAACTTTATTAAAGACTTGGCCTAACTAGGCCAAACCATGACAATTATTTCCTTAAACATATGGTGAACATGTAATCTATAGGTCATGAATGCATACTTGAACATGGGAGTCTGAAACTTATATAAGATTCACCAAGAAGGTCTAATGCCCCCTCATAATAGTTGCAATAACATTTGTTAGCTCATGCATTCATTAACCATTCATCAACTAATCAAAACATACCAAGATCCATAGACAATATACATCACATAATGAACATATAACCAACAAATAACCAACTTAGAAACCATGGAAACCCAACCATAATATCACCAACATAATTAATACCTACGCTCATAGATCACAATAGAAAATACCTCATATTAACATATGAAAATGTCGACCAAGTCAGGGACTTCCATGTACCACTCGACCATAGATTGGGTTGAACCAAATCTTTCTTTCTGCTAATCACCCCTGCGCCATATTCCAAGCATGAACGTGGGATATCATGCAATAACCAAAACAAAACCAAACCAGGGCTTTCAGAGGCCAAACCACCTCAACCCTCAACTAATGACTCCACTTCACAATCATACATCACTAACACCAACCATATCTATCTTTACCCAAGTTGTCCAGGGCTCTAGAGTGCTTGTTCTAACCGCGGCTCCATGAACTAATAACTCAACCCACAACCTTCCAAGGCTCCAAATTGTTTGTCCAACCCAACTCCGGGGACTAGTATTTCAACCCACCAAGGGCTCAAGAGAATTTTTCTCAACCTAGGCTCCAAGACTAGTAACTTAATCCAAGATATTCCAGGGCTTCTAGAACATTCTGTTCCAACCAACGACCATAAGGAATTATGAGCACCAACTAGAAAACAATCAAGGGGTGATCCGAATTAGATCCATGAAAATTAGCAAAGTGCTATGACTATATCAAATCAGGATAGACTTCAAAATTTAGGAACAAAGAGCTATTAGGAAGACCTCTGGACAGTGGCGGTTTGTAGCCAACAAGGAACGACGAAGACCTCAGTCAAAGCGCACTGACCAAGGCCCATGGAGACCAGGCAGGAGGCAAACTGGCAGTTAGGAAGCCCAGATCGGAAAGAAGAGGTCGTTTCTGATGCGCGATTAGCGCTCGCTAGGCAAAACCCCTCAAGAAGGAAAAGCCCCGAGTGCTCGGTCGCATGGGAAGCCGGGAAACCGTAGGGAAAGCGCTAAGGCGAAAGGTGGGTTCCACGCTCCAAAACTGACGGAATATCGGAGGCATACTGGGCGATAAGTGGTTTTGGCAGGAGGACGAGCGATTCTATACATTACATGATGCGTGTCCGACGGATGAGAGAGAAAACAACCTCTCATCGTAGGCTAACGGTCGAGCAAGTCAACCGCGCGATAAGAACCAACACCGTAGGATCTGGGGGGGCTCCAGATTTGATGGCGGAGATTGCGCCCGATGGGAAACCAAATTTAATGGGGGAATTAAGCCGCGGCATATAAAAGTCTGAAGTCCGAATTGACCACTGAGTTGGTGGATGAGTCATTTCACAATGTAACCGAAATATCGAACCGTTGAGGAAGAGCTAGCACAGTTCGTGAGAGGACAAGTGGCCACTTCCCTATGAGACGTTGGCGATGACGCAGAGGTAGGGAACTCTAAGCAAACAACAGCAGGCGATCCGAAGGGGCGGAAGAGGAAGCGAACAGTTAAGGACAGATTGGATTTAAGCCATGAACAGATAGAGAACAGAACAAGGAAGAACTACAGAAGGGAACAGTGAAGAAAAGACGAAAGAGACAGTGAAGCAAGAGGCAGAAAAACAGAGAACTGAGCTGACTTGCAGCGTAAGGCAGCATCGAGCAGATAGAAGGCTTGAGAGGTTCAAGCGATCCCTGTGACGATATCTTTCGGGAACTAAGTACCAGATCGGACTCATCCCATTAAAGACCGGAGAGGTCGAGATTTGGTAAGGAAGAGTTTGTGCACTCTAGTGGCTTGGGGAATCCAAGAACCACCTTATTAAGCATCCTCTATTTCAGGAGACTCAAGTTGAGCTCCTCATTGTAAATTTCTGCTTTAAAGACACAATGAAAGAAGGCCACCACTGAAGCTGGATCGGAGATGTAGCCCTAGAGAATAGGGTGAACTCCTTATTAATGTGTTGTGTTTTTGTATTTGCTTACTGTGTTTCCCTTATTGTTTTCCATTTTCCAGTGTCTGTGTAGTTTGCAATCTGATCGATCTGTTGCCTAAAATAACATAGGCACACACCAACACATGAGTCTGTAATACCTTCATTCATTAATTATTTAACTGAGATCACTCACGAGTGATTTTTAGATCAAGTGGTATCAGAGCTTTAGGTTATTAAGGTTAGTCAAGCTTGTATTGGTTTAGTTGTCGAATGCTAACTAGATCAAAGCTCAAATTAGGAGAATGAGAGTTGGTCAAAACTAATCCTGAATTTTGGAGAGTCTATCATTGGAAGACAAATTCAGAGGAAGGTTCTATGGGGCCAGACCCTCAATTCATAGATAGTTTCCTAGCCATAAAGTCCATGGTAGAGGAAATGTATAGGGACTTTAGCAAACATAAGGATGAAGATTCATTAGGCTCTAAACAAGACAAAGGAGAAGATGAGTCTCATTCCATGACCACTCAAAAGGCAAAGGGAGAGGAGAAAGCTTTCTCACACCTCCTAATAGCACTGAGCATAAGAAGAAGGCATCTTTGATTAAATTAGATGTTAAATTTTATTTACCTATATATGATGGAGAGTTGAATGTAGAAAAGTTGGACAATTGGATTAGGCAAATTGATGTTTATTGCAGAGTGCAAAATATCGATTCAGACAAGAGCAAGATTCAGCTGACAAGCCTACGCCTTGGAGGCACTGCCTTGGTTTGGTGGGAAGGCAGGACCCAAGTTGACATGAAGAGACATGGTAAGACTATCTCTGTTTGGAGTGAATTTTTTTCTTCAATCAAAAAACAATTCTATCCATTGGCCTACATGCAACAAGCCATGATGAGTTGGCAAACTCTTCGACAGTTGAAAGGGCAAAGTTTGCAAGGGTACACTCAAGAATTTAGAAAGAGAGCATTGATTCTAGGAATCTCATTAGACTCACCTGAGACTCTGTTGAAGTACATTGGTGGTCCACACATCTACATGAGGCACACTATCCTCATGTTTAATCCCACTAGTATAGATGAGGTATCTATACAAGCTACTCATCTAGAAGCTAGAGGAAAGAATGGAAGTCCAGAAGTTGGGGGATCATCCCAACCCACTGCAAGCAAGAGTAAGGAGAAAAGAAAGTAGAAATGGAAAGCAATGAAAGCTAACACTGCATAGAAAATCAAAGCTTCATGCACTCACTGTAAAAATGATGGGCATGATGATGAGCACTGTTGGATTTTGCATTGAGAGCTGAAACCTAAGAAGTTCGAGGGAAAGAAGAAGAAGAATGTTGCAGCTATTAAGAAATATTTGGGGTCAGACTCAGGAGACGAAACAACCATTGCAGCCACAGGTATAAAATGTAAGAATTCCGAAGCATCTACTAGTAATTTTGCACAATCTACTATTGATGAGGAAAATGAGAGAAAAAGACATGAGCTTTTCCATATTCGAGTTATTTCCAAACATCAAAAGATTGATACTTTGTTCGATAGTGGCTCACAAGTAAATTTAATTTTTGAAGCAATTGTAAAGAAGTTGGGATTAGTAACTACGCCTCACAAGAAACCATAACCATTAGGATGGTTCAATGATAAAACACAACTACAAGTGACTAGACAATGCAAACTCAAGTTTTCTTTTGGGTCAGCATTTGTAGATGAGGTTGAGTTAGACATAATTCCTTTGGATATATGTGGAATTGTTTTAGGAGGTCCTTACTTGTATGACAGAAAAAATATTTTCTATAGAGCTGAGAACAAGTATCTACTTGTTAAATATGGAATCAAATACTTTGTAAGAGCTCACAAGTTCAAGAATAATTATACCCTCATAAACTCAAGGCAGATGAAACGAATGATAAATTCATGCAAACAATTCTTACTGATGGTTGTAAAGGAAAAGAAACCTGATAAAACCAATGTATTTGAAGGCTGTAATGCTAAAAAACAAGCTAAATTAGAAAAGGTTGTTTCAGAGTATGATATCTTGTTTGAAGAACCTAAAGGTCTGCCACCCAAAAAGGAAATAGTGCATGATATTATTTTGCAGCAAGATGCTCCATTGCATAACATTGGAATGTACAAGTTGTCCGCTTGAGAGCTACATTGAACAATATGCTCAAGATATAGACTTTAAAGATGTATATGCAACTTTAAGTCAAGGCAAACGAGTAGAAGAATTGGATTATCATGTAAAGGACCGACTCTTATATCATTGTGGGAAGTCATGCATTCCACAAACTGAAAGAGTAAAGATAATTCGAGAAGCACACACTTCTCTAATGTCAGGTCACTTTGGGGTAAGTAAAACAGTGGCACAGCTGCAAAGATTTTGTTATTGGCCAAAAATGAACGAGACAGTTTCTAGATATGTAAAAGGGTGTACTATGTGTGCTAAAAGCAAGCCCAACAATAGAAAACTAGGCTTGTACACTCCATTACCAGTTTCTTCTCACCCTTGGGAAAGTGTTTCCATGGATTTTGTTGGAGGGTTGCCTAAATCTAGGAAAGGTCATGATTATCTATATGATGTTGTGGATAGGTTCAACAAAATGTGTATTTTGATACCTTGCAATAAACAGATTACAGCTGAACAAATTGCAAAACTATTTTTTGAACATGTATGGGTTCATTTTGGATTACCCACTTCCATTGTATCTGATCGAGACACCTGATTTGTGGGGAAGTTTTGGTCAAGTCTGTGGGAACTGATGGACACCAAATTGAAGAAAAGCACAGGTTTTCATCCACAAACTGATGGCCAGACAAAAGTATTTAACAAGACAGTGATCCAATTGCTCAAGGGATATTCCAGCAAGCATCCTAAGCTTTGGGATGAACATTTATGTTGTGCAGCATGCTTACAATAGAGCAAAACAATCTTCTACATAGAGATCTCCTTTTGAGACCTGTTTTGGTTTCACACCAAGGTCTCCTTTGGATTTTGTCTTTGGTAAAGAAACCACAGTTGAGGGACACAGTGATGTGGACAGGGCAACTAGGTTCATTGAACAAATCCAAGAGATCCACCAGGCATACAGGAACAGCTAGAAAAGAGCCAAGCCAAATACAAGGCAAGGCATGACAAGGATCAGATGGAGCATAGTTTCCAAGTTGGTGACCAAGTCTGGTTGTATATCAGCAAGGACAAGATGCAAGGTGAAGGTAAAAAGCTAAATCCTATTAGGTATGGATCCTTCAAGATACTTGAGAAGATTGGTGAGAATGCTTTTCGCCTTCATCTACCAGCTTACATGCACATCTACTCAGTCGTGAATGCAGATTGCTTGAGACTGTTTGAACCTCACTAATTGAGGATCCTGAAGAGTAGAGTCAATTGCCTTCTATTGATGACCTATTACCTGAATATCTTAACGAATTACAGGAAGACACAGTTCTAGACAGGAAGGTGAGGACGACGTGCAAGGGAGATGTTGAATACCTCAGAGTTGGGCTCAAGGGTTCAAAGCTGAGCAGTCAAAGCAGATAGAGATTGGACAAGTGACACAGTTGTACCCTCACTTAGTCGATGCTTGAAAACCAACTGTTGGTGGTTCAAAAGCTTTTTCAATGGGAAGGTCGTGATTCGAATTGGATCCATGAAAATTAGCAAAGTGCTATGACTGTATCAAATCAGGACAGACTTCAAAATTTAGGAACAAAGAGCTATCAGGAAGACCTCTGGAAAGTGGCAGTTTGTAGCCAATAAGGAACGATGAGGACCTCGGTCGAAGTGCACTGACCGAGGCCCATGGAGACCGCGCAGGAGGAAAACTGGTAGTTAGGAAGCCCGGATCGGAAAACAGAGGTCGTTTCTGATGCGTGATTAGTGCTTAGCGCTAATTGCACATCGTTGGGCCCCTCAAGAAGGAAAAGCCCCAAGCGCTCGGTTGCATGGGAAGTCGGGAAACTGTAGGGAAAGCGCTAAGACGAAAGGCGGGTCCTGCGCTCCAAAACCGGCAAAATATCGGAGGCATATTGGGTGGTAAGCAGTTTTGGTAGGAGAATGAGCAATTTCGTACATTGCACGATGCGTGTCTGGTGGATGAGAGAGAAAATAGCCTTTCATTGCGAGCTAATGGTCGAGCAAGCCAACTGCGGGATAAGAGCGAACACCGTAGGATCTAGGGGGGCTCCAGATCTGACGGCGGAGATTGCGCCCGATGGGAAACCGGATTTGACGGGGGAATTAAGCCACGACATATAAAATTCTGAAGTCTGATTTGACCGCTAAGTTGCCAGATGATTCATTTCACAACATAACCGAAATACCAAACTGTTGAGGAAGAGCTGGCATAGTTTGTGAGAGGACAAGTGGCCACTTCCCTGTGAGACGTTGGCGATGACGCAAAGGTAGGGAACTCCAAGCAAACAGTAGTAGGTGATCCGAAGGGGAAGAAGAGGAAGCGAACAGTCAAGGAAAGATTGCCTTTAAGCCATGAACAGACAGAGAACAGAACAAGGAAGAACCAGAGAAGGGAACAGTGAAGAAAAGATGAAAGAGAAAGTGAAGCAAGAGGCAAAAAAACAGAGAGCCAAGCTGACCTGCAGCGTAAGGCAACATCGAGCAGATAGAAGGCTTGAGAAGTTTAAGCAATCCCTATGAGGATATCTGTCGAGAACTAAGTACTAGATCGGGCTCATCCCATTAAGGACCAGAGAGGTCAAGACTTGGTAAGGAAGAGTCTGTGCACTCTAGTGGCTTGGGGAATCCAAGAACCACCCTACTAAGCATCCTCTGTTTCAGGAGACTCAAGTTGAGCTCCTCACTGTAAATTTTTGCTTTAAAGACACAATGAAAGAAGGCCACCACTGAAGCTGGATCAGAGACGTAGCCCTGGAGAATAGGGTGAACTCCTTATTAATGTGTTGTGTTCTTATATTTGCTTACTGTGTTTCCCTTACTGTTTTCCATTTTCCAATGTTTGTGTCTTTTGCAATCTGATCGACCCATTGCCTAAAATAACATAGACACACACCAGCACATGAGTTTGTAATACCTTCATTCATTAATTATTTAACTGAGATCACTCACGAGTGATTTTTAGATCAAGGGTAAAAACCCACAACATCATGGTTATCTAGGAAATGGAAATACAAGGCTAAAACCACTGTCAATCCAGGAAAACCTCCATGCCAATGACACCACATTACCAAGAAACCACATGCATGTACCATGCATGCCAAAACTAGCAAGGAAATCATAAATGGAACCTGTTATGTGCAAACCAATCAAACTGTAGTCATTGATCCAACAATTCTCTTACACTTTCCTACTTTCCTTTGCCTTCTTTCTCCAATTCCAATGCATGCCAAATTGCTCCAAGCATGCTCCAAGAATGCACTAGGTTTGCAAGAGTACGAGTGAATGAGAGAATAGAAGTGCTCCAAAACTAAACCAATAGAAGCTTCTGAATTGATCCTCAAAATCGTTTTTATCATCGATGCCTATAAGTTTGGAGGCACTAGTTGTTGGGAAAGCTATTTTGTGGTTAAATTGACAACATATAATGGGCTCGTTTTCCATGCAACCTAAGCTGTCCTCCAAATAGGCATGCTAGTAGGACTTCTTAGCGGTGTTTGACTTGACCATTGACAATAGTCCCAATCGACTCAATGTAGTAGCTAATGCCTTGAGTAGGAAGGCACAAGTTGCCACACTTAGGAAGAGGAGTTACCTATACCAAATGAAAGTCAGATTCACATAGTGATAAAGTTTTAGAACATAATTAAGGAGGGATTGTAGTTTGATCAAACCACAAAGAACATTTTGAAGTAGGCAAAGGAAGGAAAAACAAGATATTTCTGGCTCCTAGATTGATTCTTGTATTTTGGTGAGCATATCTATGTGCCTAGGTCAAGTAGTCTCAACAAGGAGCTCTTGAAGGAATGTCATGACTCATCTTGGGATGGCCACCTAGGAGAACATAGAACATTGGTATTGCTGGCGAGAGAATATTTTTGGGATCGTATTGAGCAAGACATGGAGGACTATGTTTGTATTTGTATTGTTTAACAAAATGACAAGGATGACTCTAGAATGCAAGCAAGTGTATTATAGCCTTTACTGATTATGGAGAGACCATGGGTAAGTGTTCCGATGGAATTCATCACACAACTTCAATACAATGAAATTGAAAAAATAAAATAAAAAATTAGATAAATTAAAAAAAAAAATCAAAATATTTTTTAAACATTAAATAAAAATATATAATTTTTCTTACCAAAAATTATATTAATTTATCATTACACATTCAAAGAAACATAAGCCATTCAATATTTACATTTATTTGTCATTCAATATTTACATCTATACTTTTAACTAGTGTGGCCATATAAATTAAATCATTGATAAAAATTGATAGACATAATTCATAGTCTAACTTATAGAGGAAATGGTCATTTTCACAACCATTTTTTTGGTTAATTTTAATAAAAATCACAAAGATTTTTAAAAACTTGAATTTAAATTGTTTAACCTGGATAATTCAAAACTGTATTTACATATTCAAAACTGTATTTTAAACAACAAAAAATCTCGAAATTGTATGTCTTATTTTGGTGAATTCCCGTGAAAAAAATTATTTCGTCTATAAATTACGCCTACATCATAACACTTATTGTAATAATACATCTCACATGGTTAAAATTAAATTATAACTTTAATTTTAATTATTATTATTATTAAATTATAAAAATAATATATGAGTTAAATATATAGTACATTTAAAAAAATTATATAACAGATTTTTCACTATGGAGATTCACCTCCACTTTATTATGGGATACTTAATTTTGTAAATGGGTTTTGTGACAATACCATAAGTCAATTATCTGATTATTAATTACCACATGCACAAAAAAACTATAATTCATGTGTGTAACATTTTATTTTATTAATCAATTTAACTAAAATGAAAAAATATAAGTATTTTTAAAAATAAATCTCACCATTTAATATATGATACTATTAAAAACATTTTAAAATATTCTATGGAAATTAATCTCTACTATCTACTTACTAATTTACTAATTTAAATTATAATAAAACTTATTTACAATAACACGTTTATTAAAAAATTAATACAAACTAATTTTTTTTTTTTTTTTTATTATCTTTTATATTTCTCTGTGTTTTATATTTCTACATTGCTAGGGTATGAATAATTCTGCAAGCTCCGCTGTTGGAAGAATCCTTTGGGCCATTCTATTGCGGGCTTGTAAAAATGTCTTTGTAGAGATTTCTCTGATTTGATTTCAGAATAACCTTGACAGTTAATAAAGTTTTTAGCAATGCTATAAAAACTATGGTCAGGCACTTTAGTAATTTTGCAGACCAGGATGCTTAAACATAGTATTTGGCAAACTTTTGGGAGATGAAATTTAATGATAAAGAAAACAAAAATATGATGGTTGATTTTCAACAAAATTCTGTGAACAGCTAGTTTGGAGTTTTTAATGCTAACTGTCATGTATATACATAATATTTAGTTTATTTGGGATCACTTGGTTTTAAGTTTTTAATCTTAATCATTAGGTTAAGAGATATTTTTGAGTTTATTTGGAATTATGTTGTAAAACATTATGTTTTTTTTTACAAGGTAGGAAAATTTATCATAACTCAGTGATCAAATCAGCAGTGAAGAAAATATTCTCTCTCGCAGCTACAGGCTGGTGGGCTTAAGGGGGCAGGCTCTCATTTATGCTAAATGCATCTGGGTCTTAGGCTGTTAACCTATTTCTTTATGCCTGAGAAAGACTACCTCTTAACCAAACAAACACAGTTTTAAGACATACTCCAGCCCAGTAAAACACTATATCAGTAGCTTTAGTTAAATTTTTTATTCTGCTTTTGGAGATGTAATTTTGTATAAAATTAAAAATGATATTTTAAAATTTCATTTAAGTTGTTGCTATCCTTTTTAATTAAAATAATTTGAAATAATAAAATATTTGATTTAAGGTATAATCCAGGTCTATGTTCAAGATTTTGATAGTAATTTTACTAATGTATTTGTTGAAGAATTGTTTGATCATTAAAACAATTCACTTTTCAAATCCAAAGAATCATATTTACTCTTTTTTTAATGAATTTATAACCTACTTATTATCAATGTCTATATCATTAATTTTTTTCCCCAACGAATCATATTTATTTTTTTAATGAATTTATAATTTACTTATTATCTATGTATATATCAATTTTTATTTATTTATTTACTTATTATCAATGTCTATATCAATTTTTATTTATTTTTACTATGTATTTTGTATTTTGGGATGACATATACCATGCCTGAAATGTTTGATGGGAAGTAATTTCACTGAACTAACAAAAAAATTCTATTAGACCATTTAAATAATTAATGGGTACACTTAATTATGATCGGCTCAAACTCATCCATTGAAATAAAAATATCTTAAAATACACCACCACCAGCAATACAGCTTCCTAATGCACATTTATCAGTTCAATATTTAGAACAGAACTCATAAGAATACATAATGCTCAAAGGATTTTACATAATTCAAAACCAGTGAACCAAATCTTCAACCAGAAAAGATAATGATAGTTAAAATTGATGATGTCTGTAGATCTATCCTTCATATCAGACAAAACAAGAAAAAGACAATGGTAATGACATATTTGGAACAGAAAATTTATGACAATGGCAATGAGATATGTGGGACAGACAATTCCAAAAGTTGTATGAGCATTAAAATAAAAATATCTTTAAGAAACACCACCACTAGCAATACAGCTTCCTAATTCACATTTATCAGTCCAATATTTAGAATAGAACTCATATGAATACATGATCAGTCCAATATTTAGAACAGAACTCATAAGAATACATAATGCTCAAGGGATTTTACATAATTCTTTATATAATTCAAAACCTGTGAACCAAATCTTCAACCAGAAAAGATAATGACACTTAAAATTGATGATGTCTGTAGATCTATCCTTCATATCAGACAAAACAAGAAAAGACAATGGTAATGACATATTTGGAACATAAAATTTATGACATTGGCAATGAGATATGCGGGACAGACAATTCCAAAAGTTGTATGAGCATTAAAATAAAAATATCTTTAAGAAACACCACAACTAGCAATACAGCTTCCTAATTCACATTTATCAGTCCAATATTTAGAACAGAACTCATATGAATACATGATCAGTCCAATATTTAGAACAGAACTCATAAGAATACATAATGCTCAAAGGGTTTTACATAATTCTTTATATAATTCAAAACCTGTGAACCAAATCTTCAACCAGAAAAGATAATGATACTTAAAATTGATGATGTCTGTGGATCTATCCTTCATATCAGACAAAACAAGAAAATACAATAGTAATGACATATTTGGAACACAAAATTTATGACAATGGCAACAAGATATGTGGGACAGACAATTCTAAAAGTTATGTGACCATTACATAGGATCATCAGACCTTTGAAAGGAAATCAAATAAAAATATCATGTTCATCCAGTACCTCTGAGCAAATAAAACAAACTAAACCAGATATTAAAGCATACCCAACAGAAGCATAACAAAGGAAATGAACTCCACTACTACATCATTCATCTGCTACTTACCGCCAAAGGACGTCTAGCGACTAGAAAAGCGAATGTCCAATAGTTCCACAGTATGCTTTTCCACAACAGCTTTGCTACGCCCAGTCTGGACAGTATGCTTTTCCATAGTAGCTTTGATCTGTCTCGTCTGAACACTATGCCTTTCAACGGAACCCTTGACTTGCCCGACCTGAACAGTATGCTTTTCCACGGCGCCTTTGATGTGCCCGGCCTGAACAGCACGCCTTTCCACGCCGCCCTTGCACTGTCCAGCCTGAACGCGATGCTTTTCCACATTAGCTTTGATCTGCCCCGTCTGAACACTATACCTTTCAACGGAACCCTTGACTTGCCCAACCTGAACGCGATGCTTTTCCACGGCGCCTTGGATGTGCCCGACCTGAACAGCATGCCTTTCCACGGTGCCCTTGCACTGTCCAGCCTGAACGCGATGCTTTTCCACGGTGCCTCTGACGTCCCCGACCTGAACAGCACGCTTTACCACGGCGCCTTTGGTGTGCCCGGCCTGAACACGATTCTTTTCCAAGGTACCTCTGCTCTGCCCGGGCTGAACTCGATTCTTTTCTGCAACTGTCAAACGCTTCCGACCCTCCATTGCTGCGACAATGTTCACGCCCTAACACTAGGAGGTAAACGCCCCACAGATCAGTAGCGATTGTGGGAGCAAATGAGTTCTGCAATAACCACAAGTCTTCTGTATTTAATTTGTAAATAATGGAAACCGTGTGGAAGAAGGAAAAGAATAAGACAGAAGGAAGAAGAAAAACAGTGTAAGGCTAAAGGAAAAATTTGCATATTTACTTTGTACGATGTTGATGGAAATACAGTGAAAGGCTAAAGGAAAAATTTGCATATTTACTTTGTATGATGTTGATGGAAATCCTGTAGAGATGGAAGTAAAGTGGAAGGAAAAGAGTAAGAAGTAAAGTGGAAGGAAAAGAGTAAGAGTGGAAACCCTGTGGAAGAAGGGAGCAAAGTCGAAGGAATACTGGCTCTAAATTTCATGAAGAAACTTTGGCTATAAATACTTCTCATAGTGCAGTAGTCCTTCTGATTGGGTGGTAGCATGGAAAACTCAGTTTATTTAACATTATGCAAATTAATATTAGTGCAGCTCTTTGATATTAAAACTGACTTGAACTAGCTACTTAGCACGTTTCATTGGCGTTATATGGATTAATATTTAGTATAAGCCTTTGATATAGGCTTCACTGTTAAGCAAGCTGACAAACTTTATATCTCATCTGGGTGAATTCTCTAGGTTAAGAAAAGCTGAGAGGTTGGTGGAAATGCAAATTGCAATAGGGATGTGGTACTACAGAATGTAGGATCCATCATTTTGAATCCAGGTTGCCATTAAGTTGTTGTTTTCCCCATTTTAATCTGTGCACGAATTTTTGAGCTGTTGTTTTTCCTGCCTAAGATCACTGAATAGAAAAATATTGAGAGTACCATGTAGCCATTTCATTTAGAGTTCATAGGCCAAAGTTTCTTATAGCTAAATCTTAACTATGAATATTGAGTGAGGGGAGGTGTTTGACTATCAATCCACACCTGAACATGGCATAGGCCTGATCAACAAACCATGTATCTCAATAGGAGAGCAATCCAATAATGAAAGGCAGGTTAGGACTTGATCCTTGTTTGGTTTTTTAACCAATGCAAATTATATTTGTTCCACTGTAATAAATAGGCAGGTCAGGACTTTATCCTTGTCTAAATTTTTAATCAGGACAAACTATATTTTTTCCACTGTAATAAATAGTCTTTCAGTGTTATTAATCAATTTTTTATAAACGTTTGTGATTAGGTACTATTGAACATCACTAGATGAATATTACTTGCTTGATCTTGGAATTTTAAATTTATTCATGTTATGGAAACTATCGTTGCATGCTATGAGTTTCTTATAGCTAAATCTTAACTATGAATATTGAGTGAGGGGAGGTATTTGACTGTCAATCCACACCTGAGCATGGCATAGGTCTGATTAAGAAGCCATGTATCTCAATAGGAGAGCAGTCCAATAACGAAAGGCAGGTTAGGACTTGATCCTTGTTTGATTTTTTAACCAGCCCAAATTATATTTGTTCCACTGCAATAGATAGGTAGGTCAGGACTCTATCCTTGTTTAGATTTTTAACCAGGACAAACTATATTTCTTCCATTGTAATAAATAGTCTTTCAGTGTTACTAATCAATTTTTTATAAACATTTGTGATTAGGTACTATTGCACATCACTAGATGAATATTACTTGCTTGA
>APFE030859602.1:1504-13881 GCA_000404065.3 Pinus taeda
GCGAATCTGTGAAGGGCATCTCTTGAGCGCAAGTTCAGATCTGAGCATCTGACTATATTTCAGCCCTAATCAGAGGTATGCAGAAGCAGTGAAGGTTCAGTGCGTGGGTACGCAGGGGCGTCGAAGAAAAGGTGCAGTTATACGCAGAGGCGTCGAAGAGATAGTGCGTGGGTACGCAGAGGTGACGAAGGTTCAGTGCGTGGGTACGCAGGGAAGCTGTGGTTCAGGTGTGTTTCTTCTCTAGCAGCACGCGGCGCATTTATTCGGTTGGGTGCGTACCTGCTGTTAAGATACGTGGCGCAATAGTTCTTCTGGGTGCGTGCTTATCTTACAGTACGCGGCGTGATAGTGCTTTTGGGTGCGTACTGTATGCAGATCAGAAAAAGGGGCAGTGCGTGGTCACGCAACACAGCAGAAGGAGCTCTGCGGTTGTACGCAGGGAATCAGAGGGTGAAGCGCGTAGAGACACAGGACTATGACAAAGAAACTGCGTATCTGTTCTAAGATCTTCTGTTGGTTGAATTTTTCTGTTGATAAGGTGTTCTGGGTTATGTTCTGTTATTGTTGATCTGGTTATTACAGCTGACTGTATAATTTACATGTACTTTTGATGTTATATGGATCCAGTTTGAAATTTATGAAAAGTGTCCTTGAAGAAGTCGGGGTGTAGCTCCTTCCAGGAGAGTTTGAAAACAGAGAGAGTGTAGCTCTCTGCTGTTGCAGGCTGCGTACTGGAAAGACGCACCATTACAAGACCATTGTAAAAGGAGTTTCTAATTTGAAAGAAGATAGAGACATATGCCACTCCAGGGGCTTGATAAACTGAATTTCATCTCAACACTGAGAAATTGTTGTTTTCTTGAAGTTACATAATAGAAGATACAATATACAATATAATAGGGAAGTTATATATGATGTAGGCTTGACATTTTCTTATGGAATGGTGCACTTAGGCCATGACCTTTAACAACATATAGGTTAGGTGTGTAATATATGGCAAACAAAATCATTTATTTTCCTTACAAAAAAAAAACTATACATTTTTTTTCAAGGGAAAATTTAGCAACCCATGTGAAAATTCCATGTAAAAATATATAAATACCACGGGACATGCATTCCAAGTTGTAAACATATATTAAAGAGGGAAAAAGGCATTTTGGCACATTTATTTATGAAATTAATGGAAAGTGGGAGAAAAAGGAGGTGAAAGGTCACACGTTGCATGTGAGGAGGAAAATAATGGAAAATAGGAGAAAAAGTAGCTGAAAGGTTACAGTTTGCATGTGAGGAGGAAAATGAAGGAAAATAATGGAAATTATGAGCAAAAAGAGATGAAAGGTCACATGTTGCATGTGAGGCCAAAAATTGATGAAAATAATGGAAAATGAAGAAAATACAGGCCTCGCACATAAAAAGGCTTCTAAGAATCAGTTGGAAAGTATCACCGAAGCTAACTACTTAGAAGGTAGGGCCCAAAAAACACAGCTAAAGGTAAGGCCCAAAAGACGTTGATTGGCATTCGGTCACGAAGAACATGTCAAAAAAAAACCATCTTTTCCTAGGAATGGTGGATGAGAGAGACAACCAACCCTTTCAATACACTACCTGACCAGAACCATTTGTTTAGGCTAGGCTTAGTGTGTCTACTGGTTAGATTGCCTTGGTAGTTTTGGATCTCTCTCATACTCTTGGAAACTTAGAGTTTTCTTGGAGAACTCTTGGAGGGTGTGGCATACTTGGATCCATTGGCATGGAGGATTTCTTGGATCGAAAGTGGATTGCCTAGCCTCGTAATTTTCTGGATAACCACGGTGTTTGTCGACTTACTTTCATTGCTTTGAGTTTTTTGGTTCTCATGTTTCCTTAGCTTGGGTTGAGTTATTAGTTCTTGAAGCCTTGGTTGAACAAACAATGTGGAAGCCCTGTAACAACTTCGATTGAGTTACTAGTCCTAGAAGCCCTGGTTCGAAAAAAGCTCTCGAAGCCCTTGGTGGCTTGAGTTACTAGTCCTGAAAGCCTTGGTTGGACAAACACTTTGGAATCCCTATATAAGTTGTGGATTGAGTTACTAGTTTTGGAAGATTTGGTTGGAGAGATTCTCTCGAAGCCCTGAAAGGGTTGGATGGAGACCAATCTGATGATGGTATTTTTGGTGATGTCCTGTTAGGGTCCTATAATATTTATAGGATCATTTGATTATAATTGATAGTTATTATGTTTGAAATGTTGTAAATAATATTCCATGTTGTAAATTATTTCCAAAAAGAGCTAAAATCTTAAGAAAAATAAAAAATATGCTTGCACTTCAAAATGCAGCATTATAGGATAATTAAGCATGTTTAGGTTAAATTAACCACATCATTTAAATGTGATTAAATGAATTTTAATAAGGAACTAGTACTATAGCTTTGATTTTAGTGTAGAGTTGAAAACGACAAATGGAGATTTGTCGTATGTGGTTAAATAGCTCACATATTCCCCACTCCCAATCATATTACCTTTTTCATCAGATGGCTCCAACGTATTTTCAGACCCCCCCCTCCTACTATGATTCTCTTTAATGGTGAGGGGGGGTCCGAAAAATATTTTCCCCACTACTATGTGCCTTTCCCTCATGATTTTAGACCCCCCCGTCTTAAGACCACAAAAAGCTCTCACCCCCCTCCGAAAGCGGTTTCCACCATTCCCGCTGTAACCTACCTTCCCTCTAATTTCACCCCCCACTTCCACTAAACCTTCATTCCCCTTCCTCCTACAAACATTTAACCTCGCTGTCACTCCCACACCACTCACTACCTGCCACTTGGACTATTTTCCCGACTCAGCTCCGCATCATTTCTCCACATCACCCTTGCGGAATCCATTTCCTCTCCACCAACCATGTGCCTCCACATCCTCCGCCACCTCCATGTGACCTCCCACCTTCATGTCATATGTTTGTTTCATGGTCAGTTAAATTATGATTTTTCCTATCAAACACAGTAATTTAATGAATGGATTAGAAATCGATGAGAATGAATTTTTAGAAAATTAAAGAGGTTTCTTATGATAAGATCCTATTTTACAAAAACCTCTCTCATATTTCTAGCATCTATTATGGTTTTGGAAATTCGGATGAATCTTTGCAAGCATATTTTCCTGAATTTTCTTGTTTTTAGCGAGTGTTTTGAAATGCGGTTTCCGAGAAGGTGGAAATGAATTTTCAGAAACAGAAAGAAGTTTTTTCTTCCAACATCATCATTTATAAAAACCTCTCTTGGTTTTATAACATATATTATCCTTTACGATATTCAAATGGATTACACGACTCCATTGTTCAGAATTTTGGGAGGAAAAAGCTCAAAGACAGTTAGTCACTTGGATGCCACCTCATCAAATAAGAGTTGTTATCAAATTCTAATTGCTCTTCTTTGTCACCAACAATCCACAAAGATAGTGCCAAGTAGATTCATTAGTTTTGAGTGTCCTATATCTCAATTCTATCTTCGTAAATAAGGCTTGAGATATTTGTAACAAATCTTGATATTTTTTCAAAATATTATAGCTTAGAATTATTATAAATAATTCATCATTTGAAGTAAGGGAATTTGGTTTTTATACCAAGAAAGCTATTGTATATTTCTAAAGTATCAACATATTTACCAGTAATACATAAGGTCTTTCACAGGATTCTTATGTCAAGTTGTTGGTGAAGTGTATTTATCGTCTTATGTATTTATATTTCTCTATTTATAACATATTTGTTTTCAAATATGAATTATTCAAAACATAAGTCAAGAGAATAATTTGGTTAAATATAGACTATCCACCTAGCTACGAATAATTTCGATGTTTTCTTCTGATCTTTAAATATATATTTCAGGAAATAATGCTCTATATCTCAAAGAATGCTCTATATCTATGATAATCTATTCTTCTTCTCCATTTCACAAACCTTAATGAATCCATTCGGTTTGGCTACCCTGCACTGCGAGATCTATCTATAGATACTACAATCAATCTATATTTTATGTAATAGACTCCATAGCCCAATGATAATCTAGTTATCAACCAACCATTCAAATACAAATCAAACCTTAAACATCATAGCTAGCCTAATATTCAATCCAACTAAGTTAAATGTATAGAGAGAACACTCTCTGAAGTTGACAAGGCTAGATCCCAGCGTGGAAAGTTTGTTTTTGGTTACCTTTGGGATTCCCTTATGCAACCTGAGAAAATTACCGAGTGTTAACATTTTGGCGATCATACTGGGGATGCACCTAGTTATCAAGTTCTAGATTTAATTACTAATGGTGGATAGTGATTAAACACTAGAAGGTTGTATCATTCACCTGACAACTCCACGTTCAATCATCTAGAGCTTCAAAATTTTCAGGGTGACTCCACTATTAAAGAATCCATATTTACAGAAAACACATGGCAACTCCACTGCATATTGATCAGGTTTCTTGCTAAGAAATATGACAGGGTATGTGGTAAACCCTAGATATGGTTGTGTTTTAAAAGAATTCAGGGATATGTTAACAAATCTGAAAATGAGGAAAATTCCTGTCGAAGGTAAAATTTTCTTTCTTGAGTTAATTGCTGAAATATTTGAGAAGGGTATTGAACTTTTGGATTTTTGGATTGAGCCATATAGTTTCCAAGATCCTAAACAGTTCTTATAAAATATTCCTTCTACATAACAAAAGGAGATGATATTTCATTTTGATTTGCAAATTGATGAGAGTTTTGTTTTCGAACATAAGACTAAAAATGAACAGTGGGGATCAGGGGTTAACCTCGAGAATACAACTTATGATATTACATGCTCAATCAGACAATAAGGGCATGCAAGGTAAACTAATTAATCATGCCTTTACTGATCCTGTAACAAACTACATGGAGGTTCTTTTTAGCTCAAGAGGTCAAACATATTTCCATAATCAGATCCAACAATAGTTTCCATTACATTCAACAACTTTGATTTTCTGGACAAAAAATCAAGTTGTCCTTTTGATTTTACTAACGAATGGTCAAGCAGCTCACTTGTTTTAGTAGCTACTTGACTGGCATCATTGGCGTCTTTGCATTATTTGATTCAACATAATTTTCAGCAGTATAGGGTAGGTAGCAATGTGCAAATAAGCTTAGTGATTTGAGCATTTTTTCTGCATTCTATCCAATTTCATTTTGTAGTAAAACTTTTAGTTTAGTGTATATTTCATATTTCAGTGTGCAAAATGGTTTTGATTTCAGTTTGAGAGTTTTCCAGTAACAAATATTTTATGGTAGAATAGGTTGCAAGTTTTGGGATCAACCCAATATTTAACCTCATTGCCACTCCTGCATCACTCACTGCGTCCCACTTGGATTTTTTTCTGCAATCGTCTCCACATCATTTCTCCACATCACCCTTGCAGACTCCACTTCCTTTCCACCAACAATTTCCTCCACATCATCCCCCACCTCCATGCCACCTCATGCCTCCACGTCATATGTTTGTTTCATGGCCAGTTAAACTATGTTTTTTCCTATACACCATAGTAATTTAAAACATGGTTTACAAACCACTGATTACAAATTTTCAAAAATCGAAAGTTTTTTTTCTGTGAACATCCTCATTTACAAAAACCTCTCCTAGTTTTCAGACATCTATTATGGTTTGGGAAATTTGGATGAATATTTGGAGGCATATTTTCCCGAACTTTCCTATTTTTAGTCAGTGTCTTAAAATGTGGCTTCCGAGAGCCCTCTCTGAGGTTGGAAGGGCTATATATTAGCTTCGAAATTTTGGTTCTGGTTACCTTTGTGATTCTCTTCTGCAACCTCAAAAAATTACAGAGTGCTAACATGTCCGACAATGAGGTGGAATCGCTGTTTGATGGGTTGAGGTGGATGGCCTCTCGAAGCCCTGGATGCATCTTGATTAATGTGTTGTATGAGATCCCACATTCATGCTTTGAGTATGGCATGGTAGTGAAAGGTTGAAGAGATATTTGACTCAACCATCCTATGGTCAAGTGGAACATGGTAGTCCCATCTCCAGTTGGTTCATTGCATTCATTAATGAGAAATCCATTTCATTGATTTTCATGTGTAAAGGTATTGATGTAATTATGGATTTAATGGCTTACATGTTTATTGTATATTGGTTCTTATTATGTTGGTTATATGCACATTTTATCACAACATGTATGTATGGCTCTTAGCATGTTTTTACTTGTATGTCAATGGATAATGTGTCTATGACTTAATGGAGGGTAATGCAGTAAATGGCATGAGCAAGCAATGGTTCATAGTGATTTTCAGATACTTATGAGATCCCTACACTTAGTTATGCTACTTATGTTAAGGAATTTATGTTTACTCCATCAGTGGAGTTTTAATAGATGGCTAGAAGTGGATGTGTCTTGAATTTGGAAATCTATGTCGGCCAATGGAAGGTGGTCAATGTCCAGGTGAGGGGTTTGCAGTGGTTTCTCATTTAGAATGCTCTGGGAAGCCATAATTTTGTTTACTTCTATTTTAAATATTATTTCTCTCGCTTTAGGAATAGGTTTAAAATCTATGGTATAGTGGAAAGGGTGAATATAGTCTGCAGGAAAGGAACCGTCTGGATGCACAATGGGTTTCTTTAGTTTAGCAAGTTTGTTTATTTGTTTGTTTGTTTTTCATTTTTTAATTTAGTTAATTAACCTTATATAAAAATCGTACAGATCTTAATGACAAGGTCATTCTGGTTCTTTCAAGAATACCTGGAAAAATGATGATTACTTGTGCAGACAAGGTTCTGTGGTAGCAGTAGAGTTTCTGAACATTAAATTGTGTGTGCTACTTCAATTTGGAGTCGGTAGGGTCCTCAGGTTGCAAATGGCTAGAAAATGGTTGAATAGAGTTCACGGGCATTAGAACTATGGGGGGAAGGTGTTTGCAACGAAAATCAATGAAAAGAGTGAAAGGTGGGCTTTTTTTCTTTTTAACCAACAATGGTTAAATTTGGGTGCGAGATTAATAAATGAATAGTGGGTGGTATCTTTTTAGAGCACGCGATACAATGTGGTGCTACCATGTAGCAAAAAGGTAATTGGCCAAAACCGTGAATCTCACATTGTCATTTTAATTGTTGGACGATGAGAGTGCACGATATGGATATGGGCCATCAGATCTGGGAGTGTTTGGTCGGAAGGCTATCACATGGCGGAGTTGTGAGGGAAAAGTTGGGAGGTGGTTGGAGGGTCGGTGAATTATAACGTGTGGGGTTAAATACATAAATTGTGACTATAGGTTAGGGAATAACTTAGGATAAAGGGATTTTAGTGGGTTTTTAAGGAAAAAGGAAACTAATCGAGGGGGTGGGGGGGTATTATTTGTGATGGAAATGGTTTTCACACTAGGGAAAAGACGTTTTGGGAAGGGGAAATGGGATGAAATAAGGCGGAATGTGAAATGAAGGGGAGGGGATATTTTTACAAGGGAAAGTTAAAGGAAATGGTGCTTAGAATTGAAGAAGGGGAAGAAGCATTAAGGAAAGAAATGTAATGACAGGATAATGAAAAAGGCGAAAATTAATAAATGGTTTAGTGAAATGAGGGGAAATTAGTGAATAAGCTTTAGTGAATGTCCTTTGTCTTTGATAATTCCTCCTGCACATAAAACATTGGATTGAGCATGATGAAGGTGCTTTTGAGCTGGAAACCTTGTATATTTCCAAAACTTCTTCTGCCTACCATTTATTTACCCTAGCATTTTCTTTTCATTCATTGGGTGCATTTGAGCTTGCTGACCCTTCATTTCTTTGCCTTTGATAAGAAAACTATCTAATTCTAACCTTATAACTTCCAATGGCTCAGACTAAACTAATGAGCTCGTTATTATTCTCAACTTAACTACTGATATGACAGGATTAAACAGTTTGGCTAGATCTTTATTCTCTATCTATCAACAGGAAATTTAAACCATGAATGAATCAAGATAAAACTATTTGACCATCATGGATTGTGGCATTTTTTGACGAGTTGCACACAATATTATTTTGCAAAGTAAAGTGAAAAGGAGCGACATTTTAATTTGCACACATTCATGATTTATTCTTATCTCTTTTTGGGGTTCATGTTTTATATATTTTTGATATTTTTCTTTCTTTTGGTCCTTTGATTATTCTTTTAGGACTTCACCCTCTTTACATTTTCTATTTTTAATATGGGAAAACATTTTGCGGAATGCAAAAGTATGTACAATATTACAAGACTAATCATAGTCAATCAAAAATTATGAATCCTATTATTATAGGACCCTAACAACACCTAATAGATAGTGAGATTAATATCTCAAAATCCCCTCCTAATCTCCACTATTACAAGTAGAGGCACTTACAATGTGTAGTTTCTCTATTTGAAATTCAAATATATACTTTCCCAATGGCTTTGTGAAAATATATGCAAGTTAATCTTTGGAACCAGAATAAAGTAATATGTCTCCATCATTGACAAGCTCACGAATGAAATGAAATTGTGTGTCAATGTGCTTCCTATTTTTGTGGAATACATGAATTTTTGATAGAGAAATTGCAAAACTGTTATCACAATAAATAGGAGTTGGCTCCTTAAAAACATTTGAAATATATTTCATTAATATTCTCAACCACACTGCTGACAAGGTGCTAAATTTGCAGCTACATAGTCTGCCTCTATAGAAGATATTGAAGTGATCAATTGTTTCATGGATTCCCATGAAAACAAATGGTTCCAAGATGAAAAACATACCCTTGTGCACTTTTTTAATCATCTAAATTGTTTACCTAATTTTTATTTGTATAATTTAAACATAAGCAATCTTCAGAATATGTGTAGAGAAAACCATAATATAAAATCCTGCAATATATCTTAAAATCTTTTGTGTAAACTTCCAATAAAAAATCTTCACATAAACTTGTGTTAAGTCTTGAATAAATTTTAAGTTTAAAATATTTGTGTTACTGCAAAAGGCACACAATTACATAACTAGCAATTGTATCAGATGTTGCAAAGGAAACACCATAAGGTAGTAACTAGGAAAGAGGAAATAACATTGAACTATTACTCGTCAATGATCTCATCCATCATAACAGTGAAAGTGTCACTAGATGTTGCCAAAGGAGGATCCTAAGACAATTGTTCGGAAAGAGTAGCATTAAAGTATTATTGTTTCACGATGATAGTGAAAGTGTTACCAGATGTTGCGAAAGGGTGTAAATAGAATTTTGAATATTAGTTAGAGAAGGAAGTCTTAGAAATTGCATAGTTGGCATGACAAGGGTATCCAAAATATAAGGCTATCTCTTTTTGGTTATTTAGTGTGGTTTCCAAAGAACAGATTGTAGAGGTAGCTAAGACCATGATTTGGTCTTTTGGTTAGACATCGATATGTATTTTCACTTGAAACTCTTGCGTTTGAAGTATTTTCCTACTTGAATGGTTTGAATTTATCCACATCCTATTTGTATATGGAAACTTTATTTGGATTCAAGTTTTCTTGCAATTGATATAGCTTTGTTGGGTGTCATTTAGATCACATTTACATTGCTTCCTCAATTCCAACTCTAGCACACATTTGTATCATTATGTTTTTCATCAGTATGTTGTGGATTAGATCATAGTGACCTGTTGTGGATCAGATCATAGTGACTAGCCTCGAAACCGAACCAGGGTTGTCATGACAATGAGTAAAGAAATGAAAAATCTCAGGTTCTTCTTGTAGAGAATTATGACAACAATGACAATGGAAATTTCATATACACCTTTCGTCCCTGCAGTCGCAAAGATTGTGATGAGAAAATGCTCTTTTGTATTGAATGGCCATGGATTTAGTGAGAACTCCCATTTGCTGCCTACAAAGAGCTTTTTGTTGGTTATGGTTGCTAGAATTATTTGGCCAAGAGGGAGGACTGTAATCTGAGCAACAATTGAACAACAAAAATTGAACTAATTGAGAGGGGTTCCCTTCTATACCAAGGAACTAATTTAGAAATGAGTACAGAACACAAGAAATAATTCTGAGAACCCACATCCTCAAAGTTAGGACAGGAATGCTTGGATGGTGAGTTGTAGGCAGAGTGAGAGACACCTGCTCGATTGAGGACTATTCATCGAAATATTCTTTTGTAGAAATCTATTTTTCATTCTTAGTTGTTTTTTTCGGATCTCCCACTACATTTCCCAGATGATGTATGCTACTCATTTCCATCATAGAACTGAAATTTCTGTTGCAGAAAATGTAATCAAACAATGGACTCTAGTACTAAATCTCCATGATCACTGTCATACACTAATGCCAAAACAAATAAAACATAAGGCTATGTACACTGTGGAGTCTGAGTAAGAGACGAGTAATTATGTGTGAGACGATTATCGCTTCATCCAACGAGACCCATGAAACGGTTATGGCATACTATGGAGTCTGGGTATGAGATGGGTAATTATGTGTGAGAGAGTTATCGCTTCATCCTGCCAGACTCATGAAACGATTATGGCATCATCCGCATGTGAGAGGTTACAGTTATGGCATCTAGCATCATCCATTTGCAAAGGATGGTTTAATCGTCTAACAACAAATCTCCCAATGCAGAGTGGTGCAAGATGGTATTTAGGAGAGTTGTTTGCAGAGAGGAACGCCCTTATTGTGTAATAATTTAAATTTTGTAATACAATTAGTTTCTAAATTATTAAATTAAAACCCTCAATTCATATGATATATTCTTCATCAAATATAAACTTTAAAAGTCTAGATAAATGTCTAATTAACACACTATGAATTATTCTAGGTCACTAATAAATAGAAGTTATTTGAGTGTTTTTATGACACGTATTTATTTTTCAAAATTTCCATTTTTATGTGCTATTATAACAAAGGTAGAACAATTAGTATTATATTATATTAATATTAATATTCTATTTAGTATTATATTAGATTGAATGCTTTCGATTATTATGTCATATATTACTCTATAATTTTCTCGTTATTATATTTAATATAATATATTACTATTTTTAAAATTGTAGCTAATATTTACTCGTGCAATCTAGCAGTTTTTAAAATTAGATATAATTGAAAATGTGTTAAAATAATCAATTTTAATTTTTTCCTATGGTTTAATTTACATATGGTTTTTCTAATTATATATATATATAAAACACGTATAGGTTCATCTTAGCTCATATCTCTTTTAGTGTCATACTAGACTTGATACTTCTAGGATGGATCCAAGATGGTTATTATTATTATTATTATTATTTAATATGTAAATTGGTGAACTTGAAATGATTTTAGTTAACTTGATCATTGTGATAATTTATTTATGGATTACATTGTCACATTAAAGATTTTTTCCATTAATATATTGCGATATTTTTACTTTCAATTACTACTTCTCTTTGAATGTTTGAAATTTTTTTACTGTTGTTCGTATATATACATATATGTTTATGCTTTTTCAAAAGTTACTATTAAGATAAATTAATTAATACTGATATTAAAATTATTTATTAGTGTATCCAACTAACATGCAAAACATATAAATAATATCAATTCTTTATTTGGCTTTTGTTTTAATTCCTTTAAAATAATTTTAAAATATCTTATTTCACATGGATATGGAAATATTTTATTTATAATGGAGAGTGAGCATGAAATATTTTTAACACATCTCTTTTGTATTGGGTTGTAGTATTAGCAACCAATAAGGAAAGCATAGTTAGAATGGGGCTAGTTTTATAATACTTTTAAGTAAAACTAACTAAATATGTCTATTTTTTTTTATGTTTATTATATATCACTTTAAGAATATTTTTTTTTTTTTAATTTTTAAGGAAAACTTCCCTTTGAATTTGGAAAAAATTACACATTTCCCGCCATATAAAAAGTTGTAAAATGAGCACCTCTCCTCAAAAATATCAAGTTCATTAGTGTGGTTAGGGTGTTGAATCCATTTATCCATTTAAAACTGCATTTTAAATAATAATAAATAATGATCTTGTTTAAAATTATATTTTTGGATCTAGTCAAAAATTCATTTCATTTGGTACCTAATTTTTTTTAAGCTTGATATATTAATTTATATATTAAGTTAGTTTACCTCACTAAATCTGTTTTTAAATAGATTATGTTTTCTTTTCGTGAATATTCATTATCTTATTCATTATAATGAAATAACATTTACTAAGTAAAGTAGGATTTATAAAGATGAAATGTTTATGAGAGATACAAAAAATATTTTATTAAAGTACTTAATTTCTTTACATTTTAAGATGGGGAACTATTATGTTGTACAAATAATTAGAAAAAAATTACACAGAAAATGTTGAAATAATTTACATCTTATTCTAAAAAAAATGAAATAAAAATAAATAAACAAACCC
>APFE030859608.1:0-17508 GCA_000404065.3 Pinus taeda
TATAGTGTTGTATTTTATAAGTTTTAACAACAAACAAAATATATATATATATATAGAGTGTTGTATTTTATAAGTTTTAACAACAAACAAATAAATGTTTATATAAGTGTGTTAGTTTCCCTTTTATTATTTTCGCTCAAAGTTAGAGTTCTCAAAATAGTTTTCAATTTCATATATAAAAAACATTTTATAGTAAATAAACATTTATAAATGTGAATTCTAATACTCAATCAAATATATTTTCATTGAAAAATTGGATATGTGATTTTTAATTATGAATGAGATATATTTTCATTAAAATTTACACAAGGTGATTGATTAAAAAATGTGATTTTCAATGCCATTTTTAATTATTAATCAATCTTTTTTTACATTTTCATTACAAATTAGACACGTAGGTAATTTACTACCCTTTATTAAATAATTGATTTTTTAATTGTATAAACTCTAAAAAAACGGTTCATTTTATTTTATTGATCTCATTTTTTAAAATAAAAGTACATATTCAAAATTATCAAATTCAATATTTTTAATTTTCTGTTGATTAGGTAGAGAGATGTAACTATTTTTATCTTGTTTTAATAAGAAATGTCAAACTAAAATATTTGATTTTAAAAATTAATTTTTTTTTGGAATGCCATTTGTTTGCCACCTCTCCATCGCTTTAATTTTTATTGGACTAGCATGATCCAACTATCTATCCAGTTATGCTATTTGTAACAAGCATGCTATTGATTAGTGTTCATTTTGAGTTCAATTCTTAGATAGTATCATTTTAGTTGAGTTCATAAATTTTCGCAGTCTCTAATTGTGATATCACACATAGGCATTATTAGATTGAGGTTATCCACACTATAAAGAGAGAATCTAGTGTCCTACAAAGCCTAGCGAACATGTCAAGGATTAATAGAAATGGGAACGTAAAGGAGGTTAGGAGAAGCATGGTTGATGTGAGGTCTTTACTTCTTTGTCTTATGCGAATGTAAGGGAGGTTAGGAGGAGCATGGTTGATGTGAGGTCTTTGCTTCTTTGTCTTTGTTTAGTTAGTTTTTTTCAATTTCATATCCCGCCATATTTGGATTATATTTAGTCCTTTGAGTGGCTAAGGGTTCCTTAAGATCATTTCTTTCCTATTGTTTACTCTCTTTCTCTACCTAAACTCACCCATCCCAAAGGCCACCATGGAAAGATTAAATTTGGGTTCTTTCTATTTCTTATTCTCTACCATCTAAACGACAAATTTGTGACCTAAAGATGACACACCTATCAATAAATTCGGCTTCTTTCTATTTCTCATTTTCCATCATCATGGAAACCAAGGTTTTGGTGAATTAGTAAAACATGTCTGTGAAAGCCCTGGTGTCCCATGACCTAGAGAAGTGGGAATCCTCTACCCACATTTGGAATTACAACCTTATATACTCAGAAGAGGTTTGTTGGTAATTTTTCATCACCAAATTAGCCTCCTCTTCCACACTTCCCCGCATTCTTAAAGCTAAAATCTATCGAAAACATTGTTGCACCTGAATGGTTTCCCTCTCTATTGTTTTCCCCGGAGGTAGGAAGAGGCATGCCTTGAAGAACGAGTGTGGCCTTTGCCTCTTCTAAGTGCATTTTTGCAACTTGATTACGGGACTTTAGGCTTTGAGATTATGGCTTTCCTTACTTCGAGCATTGCGATTGAATGGGTTCCTTCTGTATCACTTTTCCCTGACGATAGGAAGAGTGCGCCTATAGAATGAGTGTAACATTTGCCTCGTCTAAGTGCATTTTTTGCAGATTGATTATGGGACTTTAGGCTCTGACATTATGGATTTCCCTACTACAAGCGTTCTAATAATTTGAATACTCTAACCATACACGATGCTCCTAAAGAGTGGGCTACATTTAATCAACAAAACCGCTAAGAGAGTAACGCCTTCGAATGTAATTCGAATGTAATAGGGTGACAGATAAAGAATCACTCTAAAAATACATCGATCTTGAAGAGTCTTGAGAAACAATTGAGATTTCGTATGCTTTTAAGTCACCACCCTTCATTGTCAAGTTTTCCTAGCTCATAATAACTGGTTAGTGTGTGTTGTATTAACTACCTAGGGAGCTTTAAACATCAACTCACTTTCAATATCTTCCCTCCCCATTTTTTTACCCCTAATTTTGAAAATATTAATGTGAACAACATGTCTAGGTTGGTTAGTTTTTGTTTGGTCGAAGCTTTACTGAAATTGAATATGGGGCATTGTTGTTCAATAATGTGGCGGAGGATGATGAGGTACGCGGCCAGGTATTCATATTTCAGCATGTGTCTTCCAATACGGATAGTCAATGTCAAGAGAGCAAAAACGTCCCAATCTGTACACCTAGTGAACACAAAAAATGAACTCCCTTTGTTGAGATAGAATGAAACACGAAAAACAATCTCGGACTCTGAAGATATGCATCCTGATTTTTACGCAATAACAGTTCATTTTACTGTCAAGTTAATTTATTGGAACTTACTTTCTATAACATAACCCCATGATTATCTTAGCTTCGTATATTATTAATGTGAATAATGTGTTAAGCCTCGTCCTGGTTGAAGCTGGTTTAATTTATTGGAACTTACTTTCTATAACATAACCCCATGATTATCTTAGCTTCGTATTTTAATGTGAATAATGTGTTAAGCCTCGTCCTGGTTGAAGCTGGTTGAAGCTTTACTTAGTAATGAAAAGGAACATCGGGCAATCTGGCATTGAAGTTATTAAAATTGATATGGTTGTTCAATACTCTGGCGGAGAATGAGAACGCGCGTGGGCCGGTATTGATATCATTCCGGCGGAGGATGATAACGTGCGCGGGCAGGCATTGATATTTCGGCGTGTGTCTGCGCATACCCATACGCATAGTCATAGTCAGCACCTACCAATCTGGAGAGCTATCTATGTTGAAATAGAGTAAATAGAGTAAGACACAAGCAAACATGTGAAAGCAAGCGTTATGTGGAGAGCTATGTATCTTGACATAGAGTAAATAGAGGAAGACACAAACAAACATGTGAAAGTAAGCGTTATGTGGTCGCTCCTGATAATCATTAAACGTTATCTTACCTTACCTTACGATCAAAAGAATAGAAATTGCAGCTTCGTCCTCCTTCCTAAAAGCTAATGCTGGTGGCTATATATACACAGTGGTTGGAGAGATGTAAAGACCATCTTCCAGATATAACCCAGGATAGCTTTCATTAATTATATGCGAAGAAGCAGAAGCAAGTTAGTATTATTATTCAGATCATCTAAAAGAAGAAGAAGTAGAAACTAGCATTATTGCAACGCCAGGGATTCGCAATACTCATGGGGATAACAACCACGTTGTTGAAGAGACACTGCAACATGGGTTGCATTTTCGTTCTCATTATGATGATGGGAATGGGAATGTCGTCAGTGACCGCTACAGACGTGAATGCTACTGCCGCGTTTATTGATGGCTTTTTGGTCCCACACAATCAAGCAAGAAATGCAGTGGGAGTTGGTACTCTTCAATGGGATCGCAAACTTGCAAATTATGCACGCAATTATGCAAGACAGAGAAGGGGCGACTGCCTCCTACGACATTCCGACAGCTCCTTCGGGGAGAACATATTCTGGGGAAGCGGCCATGGTTGGACCCCTTCGCAGGCAGTGGCTGCGTGGATAGATGAGAGGAAGTGGTTTGACTATGCCAAGAATATTTGCACTGGACCTGATTGCACTCACTACACTCAGGTTGTATGGAGGACCACGGCCAAAGTTGGATGCGCCAAGATTATATGCAACTCAGGTGATACTTTCATAACGTGCAATTATTATCCACCAGGGAACTACGTAGCAGCCAGGCCATACTGAGATGAAATGAAATTAAAGGAATCCTGTAAATATATAAGATATGAACGCCAAACCTTCAATGGCGCTATTGCGATTTCTCTCAATATTCATTCATTCTCTGTTCATGTACGTACAAGTACTGTGAAACATTCCATATTATCTCAGTATAAATATTCTTTGATAAGTAAATTTCACACAATTTGCACGTATTTATTTCTTATTCTTTAAAAGTCCTGGCTTTTTACACATTTGCCATTAATACAATTTCTGGTATTTCAATTCACATCGGCTTAAAATTGGAATTGGGTATTTATTCTCATACAATTTTCCTGATATTTCAATTCATATGGGCTTAAAATTGGAATTGAATATTTATTCAGATTTTTATTATAATTAATATAATTTATTTATTTTATTTAAAAGTTTATTTGATATGTAATTTTGAAAATGTAAAATAAATATAAATATAAGTTTTTTAGTTTAATTGATATTTTATTTCCAAAATATAAAATACATATCAATACACTTTTTTTAATTATTTAATTCATGACCTTAGTTAAGATAGCTAGGTTACTTCACTTAGAGATTATAGTTATAATTTCTATCAAATTATTGTTTCAGGGTTAACATAATTTTAAACACAAAATAGAATAATATTTAAAAGCAAGTTTAAAAATTATCACAAAAGAATGGCTTTATAAAAAATCTAAAAAATAAAATAAAATTTTAGAAAAATGACAAAATTTGAAGATCACTTTTCAAACAACTTTGAAAACTCAAACAAAAAAGAAATGGAATGCGTACAAATATCTTATTTGAAACCATCACAATCATTAAATTTAACCTATCATAATAAGTTCCATATATATTTTTATTATGATTTCATAATTATTTAAATTACCCTATTTTAAATAAATAAATATGTTTTGAAGTGTTTAAATATAAATAAATAAAGTAAAATAAAATCATTTTTCAATTTAATAAAGAGAATAAGACTTTTATTAATATTTTTATATGTTTGAGATAATATCACTTTAAATAAAGATTCACTGATAGATCTATGGCGTAGTTATGAAGTATTATTTAAATGATGATCTTCAAGATTCAAATATTTTATTGGTCAAGAAAAAAAAAAAAAAAAAGACAGAATCTATGTTAACATAATATGAATTATATATGGCTATTTGCATCAATAATATTTTGAATATATCTTTATAAGTTGATTGGATTTTATTTTAAAAAAAAAAGGAAAAGAGGAGAAAACTATATTTTTAACATAATCTTGTTAACATACTATGAATTATAGAGTTAATTTTTTTATATTTTTTCAACGTCTTCTCATTAAATTAACTCAATTATTCCCGGATCCGGGCGATCCTCCTGCCATAAATGGCATTCATGCAGCGTCAACTCCCAGCGTATCGCCACCTGCTCCACAGTGTGGAGCCCTAGGTTTCCAATGGAGGAGGGAGGAATGTTTTAATGGCCAAGGGACGATGCAGGGCGGCGCCATTAATGGAGGCCGAAGCCCAACGCAGCCTGTTGATTGTTATTTACCTGGAGGCTCCCGGTGATTTTTCCATTATGCAGTCGGTTAAGGATTATGCTATTTGATTCGTTCTGAGAACTGAAGGTGAAGCTGAGAGGGCGTCTAGCCTCAGAGGGGAAATTCGAGCTGGTTCTGGCTCGAATTGGCAGCGCTTCCACTCTACCTGCGTGCTGCGCTCTGGAAATCCTTCGGTGGCCTGGGGTAAGTGGTCCATTCGTTGTTACATAAGCTATAACTGCTCTGTCTCTCGGTTTCGAGTTTCTATTGTGTTTTGCTCTGCTTTTCGATTCGGTTCGGTGCCCTCAGTTCATCTGAGGCATAATTTTGGGTTCAGCACTGGTTCTGTTGAGGTTTCGGTGATTGTCAGCACTATGAAGCGACCAGGGAAACGCTCCCGCTCGAGTGAACGACCTGGTGGCAGTAAGCGTCCCTCCGCTTGCCCTCAGCCCACCCCACTGCTCACTACCATTAATCTCACTTCCTCCCCTGATGATCCTCCTTCCAGCAATCCCACTCACCACCCGATTCAAAACAATGCCTTTCAATCCACTCATTTTAAATTCCAAAGCAATCTGAACAACCCTCTGATTTCAGCCCAGATAACCATCCTAATGTCTGAGGAGGTCAACCAGGTTCCTCCTATCTCCTGCATTACCCCAATTCCTCTCACAGCAGTGAGCGTTCCTCTGCCAAAATAGCCATGGATGCCAAAAGGGAAGCTGAACCAGTTATCCAGGTCGATTTGCCACCCTTAATCCCTCCCCTGGTTGACTGTGTTAATCTGGTAATGGACCCCGACGCTGGCACCACCGACAAGATGCAGGAGGGCAACGTGTTGGGTGACAAAGAAGTGCTCAGCCAGGACGACGCGTGTCCGCAGGCCGAGGAGACGCAGGGGGACGAGGAAAAATGAACAAGCGGTTCTTTGGGTCGCTCAGAGGCTGCTTTGGAAGCAATGCCCAGTTTTGATTTTCTCCTTGTCTCGGTCCCGGGTTCTTAGCTCTGGTTATATGCTTATCTTCAGTTCTTTCTCTCTCAGTATGTTTGTAATGCCAATTGAATTGGCTGTTTGTTTTGTTGAGATTCCCCGGCTTCTTCTGTAACGGGGAAGTTTTGTAAAGTATTAGAGGTGCAGGCTCCTGCAGCCGCTACCTCATGTAATATTATTATGTTTACCAGTTAATAGAAATAGCTTTTACCGAGAAAAAAAAATTAACTCAATTATATTAAAATAAAATAAAACAACTAGATCTTTTTGTTGAAATTTTATTTGAAATAGAATAGATGCACATTAAATAGTAAAATTAATTGATATGCTGATTGTCTTCTTGATGAACATTACTTATATCAAGAGTTCAAGTTGTTTCTTCATTTATTGAATGACATTTGTTTCTTGTCTAAAAATACCATAATATAATGAAGACTCTTCATGTTACTTCAATGCTCTATTTAATGAGGTTTATCAGCTAAATTCTTCTATTATAATTATATATTTGAATTAATATTAATTCCAACTAATTCTCACTAAACATAACGTATGTCAACACACTATTAATTATAAAATAAGCAAATTTATATGAATAGTTTTTTTACTATTTTCATTTTAACGTTTACTAAATTTTATATAACTAATCAAACAAATTTTCTTTTATCAAAATTTGTTTTGGATAGAATAAAAATACACATGAGCAACGAAATTAATTGATACGATTCTTGTGTTCCCATGAATATTACTCATGTCAAGAATTTAAACTACATTGATTTTTGTTTACTATAGGAAAAATTAATGTGCCAAATATTAAGACCCTTCATATTTTCTTGAATGACCCATGTATTCATTGTGTTTTGCAAACACACTTTTCTCTTTCAACAAATAAGGGAAGCGAGACGAGCCATATATAAATGGAACCTATATAATTAATTTACTTTTTGATTTCAAAAGTAGTCATTGCACCTAATCTTGATAGCTAAGGTGTTCAATGTAAAACTTGACTAGAACAACTCTAACCGCGAATTATAGCTTAAAAACCACCAATTAAACCCAATTTTGAGAAATCACATAAAACCAATTGATGTATGATGATATATTCACCACTAGTCACTCTGGTTGGTTGCAAAATAGTCCTCCTACAAAGAGAGTAAGAACCCATTGTTAAATGGATGTCATGTCATGCAGGCATGAAGGTTGGTTGCAAAATAGTCCTCCTACAAAGAGAGTAAGCACCCATTGTTAAACAGATGTCATGTCATGCAGCCATGAAGCATGAAGGATTGAAACTTCAACATTCAGAAAGAAAAATAAACTGCGGTGGAAAATACAACAATCCTCTCCACTAATCTTCCAACCATGGATGGCAATCACCCATGACTCTATACTTAGCATCCACCCATTCAATCATGCATAAGTCTTGAATTAGTATCCACCTTGTTATTTGAGGACCAGTGCCATCATTGTAGCCTAATGAAAGTCGACCACTAAGCTGTAAGAATTATTGATATAGTGAAATATCTCATTTTCATAGTGATTTTGATTTATGCTCAATTTACTCCTTAATTGTACCAATATAAGCACACTTTGACACTCAAAAAAAACTTTGTTCGCTATAATTTCTCATATTTAAACTAAAGTATAATTAAGTGCATGCATACACATATATATTATTCACGTATTTATCTACATTCTTCGGCAATCCTATTTATTGAAAAAATTATTCAAAAAAATCTTACCTTACTAATTGAATGAAACACATAGGGACACGGGGTCCTAAATAATAATGTGAATAACGTGTTGTGCTCTGTCTGTTAGAAAATATTTATGTGAATCACATGTTAAGCTTCGTCTGTTTTCACTTGATTGAAGCTTTACTTAATAATTAAAATGCACATAGGGAATTTTGGCGTGCGTGGAAGTTATTTAATTTCATATCGGTGTTGAATATTCCGGCGGAGAATGATAACGTGCGCGGGCAGGTATTCATATTTCAACTTTTGTCTGCGCATATCGATCGTCAATATCAACAAAGCGAGCACCTAGCAATCTGCAGAGAGGTATCTTGAAATTGAAATACATAGAGTAAGACACAAACAAACATGTGAAATTAAGAAGTTATGTGGACGCTCTGATAATCGTCCAGCGTTACCTTACGATCAAAGGAATAGAAATTGCAGCTTCGTCCTCCTTCCGGTTAGAGTAAAAGCTAATGCAGATGAATAACATGTGTGGCTGTGGCTATATATGCCGATACAGCTTGAGCTAGTTATACGCAGTGGTTGGAGAGATAGAAAGACCGTCTTCCAGATATAGCTTGCTAGTTATACACATATTTGCGAAGAAGCAGAAGGAAATTAGTATACACATATTTGCGAAGAAGCAGAAGGAAGTTAGTATTTTCATTGGGATACTAGTACTAAAAGAGGAAGTAAATTCAGCAACGCGGGCGATTCACAATACTCATGGGGATAACCACGTTGTTGAAGAGCCACTGCAACATTTCCATTTTCGTTCTCATTATGATGACGGCAATGTCATCGGTGAATGCTGCAGACATGAACGCTACTGCCGCGTTTATCGATGGCTTTTTGGTTCCACACAATCAAGCAAGAAATGCGGTGGGAGTTGGTCCTCTTCAATGGGATCGCAAACTTGCAAATTATGCGCGCAATTATGCAAGACAGAGAAGGGGCGACTGCCTCCTACAACATTCGGACAGCCCCTTCGGAGAGAACATATTCTGGGGAAGCGGCCATGGTTGGACCCCTTCGCAGGCAGTGGCTGCGTGGATAGATGAGAAGAAATGGTTTGACTATGCCAACAATATTTGCACCGGACCTGATTGCACTCACTACACTCAGGTTGTATGGAGAACTACCGCCAATGTTGGTTGCGCCAAGATTATATGCAATTCAGGCGATACTTTCATAACCTGCAATTATGATCCACCAGGGAACTACATCGCAAGCAGGCCTTACTGAAATTTACACGCCAACATTCTTCCTCATATTACATTCATTCTTTCAATATGAATATTTTTTGCACTACAACGATTTGTTACATGGCTTTCTTTTTTGTAAAACACAGTTACAAACAATATAATTTCTCTGGGATACGGTGGCAATTAATATAATTTATGTGAAGATGATAACTCGATGCTAATAGAGTGGGTTTAAACAACCCAGTGTCCAATATTTATGTTATATTCTCTAAACTATATGGATTTCGTTTACAAACATACCTCTCAATCAATAGTAGGCTCATAATTATGCTTTTTTTCGTACAAAACTAGCAACAACTATGTTGAATTTCAAAATTGTTATCGCTATTGGCATGACAGAAAAACAAAATAAAATGATTAAGAGAAAAGAAATTTGAGTTAGAACTGAAAGAGAGTGATATAGAACTACAAAAATATACAGCAAGATAAGTTTAACAAACATTTTGTATTATAGAGATGCCCATTAATGCCTATGTGGTCTTACTCTGCACAAACCTGAGATTTCCTTGCACGGGGAACCAAGTGTAATAGTACATTTGACTTGACGCTGTGACCCATCACCAAAGCTGAAATATGTTGAGGTTATCATCAATTAAATCATCACCTTGCCCGATCATTATGCAATCCTTCAAACATAACTATGCAAACGAGTCGATGCCCCAATCCCGACAATGGGACAACTCTTGACAAAGGAAACTCTAGTTGCTCGTGTTCTTAACCGACAAGCAAGCCAAAAAAGGATTTCGACTGCAAGTGCTTCAGCGGTATTGGCGGTAAACGGTCGAGCAGTAGAGCGGTCGATGGTAGGTGCTTGGTGGTAAATGGGAGAGTTTTGGCTAGAAGCAAAGTTTTATTTTTCTCATTCACACCAGGCGAGATAAGGTCCATCTTATTTCAATGCACAAATGCCACTATGAACAAGTTCTTGTTAAAGTGTCTTTTTATTTGTAGCATTTGTGCATCCAAATACGATGCACCATAAAAAGAATAATTGCAACATTTTAGATCTGGGTGAGGTTCACTTCCAGTTATTAAACATCTAATGGGTTACAAACAACGTCGTGTTAAAGAACCTTTTTAGTGCTTTCTGACTTATGAACATTAACATTTTCTGCAAGAATATCATTTCCATAATACATTAACTTTATAGCATTAAGATAATAGTTAAGTTGAAGCCAACGAGCGATAATATAAGCAATATCAGTAATTAATTGTTCTCGGACGTAGTATTAGGCTATATTCTTGTGCGAAACGAGACAACGTTTGAGCGATGGAGCAGCTAACTAGGGTTTTTCTTTTTCTTTTTTTGCGAGGAGAGTTGCGCAGTCGACAAGATCCTTATATTTTGGACGTGGTCGATGGCCTCTGGCGTGGCATGGGCACTTCTATGCAGTTCCACGGTCAAGAACTCACGAGATTGCGTATGAGGTGTTTTCGGTTTCCATGCATTGCGAAGCAACAAGGATGTTTGAAGAAAGCCTCAAACCTAGCGCTCGACAACTCTCTTCTGTTAGGGCTCTTATTATGGATGTTATCTATCTCAAAATCAACAGAAAACCCTTAAGAATCTGCTCTAAAAATATCGTGTGGCCGTGGCAGGAGAGTCTATCTATTCAAATGTTTGAACGCATTTTAATTTTTTTTTGGGATTGTATTGAGAATTGCCTCTAGTGTTTTTTGCGGCACGGGATGGAACATGTATTTATAATTTTTTTCCTTTTTCCTATAAGCGCATACATTCCTTCATTTTGGCCGATGACGAGTCAATGGATGTAAATGATCCGTCACTATTTACTGTGGGCGTCGATTTGCCTGTGACAAAGATGATGAAAGTTGGCAGATACGTCTCCTATTAGGATACAAACCCACATTAAGAGGAAACACACCCTCCCTGGATGGTGCCTTTCATCCCTCGGGCATGGGGGGATTCATATTCTTTCCAGGTTTTCATTAAAAATGTGCATGGGAAGGCGTCCCTATTTTGGATAAATGCCACAATACTATTTATGTTGTGAAACAGAATATTAGGAGAAAGTGGGAAACTCCCATTGAGGTTCAAAACGTCATACGTGCAGGGAAATTTCTCTAGACTGCACACAAATCAAAGAAAATGCCATCTTTGGGAATTAATCCATTATTCTGAATCTACGGTTTCACGGAGGAGCTCTTGGATCCTGGACACACAAAATGGATCAGTTACATACAAGGGTGCAGCTGAAGGAAAGGATTCCCTTCCTACCAATCAACCCCAAAATAGCTCTGGACACCAAATCCAAAATAATGTCAGCCCCTACATTATTGAACAAATGGAGAATGTCCCCAACACAGATAAAAACCTTACTAAGTTAAACACTCTCTCTTACGGTCTCAAATCGAAGGGTATCATTATAGGTTTAATGGTTGTTGGAGCAAACCTAAAGCACTCCATCAAAGGATGTTAACCCTTTGGACACCAAACTGCGACATTTATTTATGCTCTAAAGGTATTTTCACTATACAATTTGACACACAAAAAGAAATGGATATTGTGCTGAATGAATGGCCATGGTTTTTGGGTAATGTTGGCCTTTTCATTTTTCCATGGTTACCTGAATTCGATTCCACAATTATGGTGGTTTATACTATGTCGGTATGGGTGGGACTTCCAAATCTTCGTCTTCCCTTCTAGCACCCCAGTGTCATAGAGGACACTGGGAATGCTCTTGAAAAAATCAAGTAAGTGTAGAGATTGAAGTGAGTAAAGGCCTTCTTTGTCATGAACAAATGAAACGTAAAGAATCCAGTTGGACACAAGTTTAAGATTATGAGAAGACAGTTTTTAGAAGTCACACACGTTTTCAACCCGTCCATTTATAGAGCACAAGTCCTCAGGCTAAAAAGAACCCAAGAAAGAAGAAGAGGAAGATAAATAAACAAAAGGTGGGGGAGTATTAAAATCCTCACCTATCGGACGCAGAGGAGAAGGAGATATTGGAGAGCCAACCAGTCCAAACAGAAGAGGGTGCTCAGACACATCATGGCTTACTCATAATAGGTGTTGATGTGACCAATGTTGATGCTTCTCCTCATCAGAACAGGGTAGATAATGAAGCCTTCCTAGTTTTTTAATGACGGACTAAAGAGAGACACATGGAGGATGGGTTGGTGGGCCCAAAATGTGAACTTGTATCAGAAAGCTCGGATTCAAACAAATATCATCCTACAAAGCTATCCAGGAATGTGTTAGCTATGGTTCCAGTTGGCCCCAATCTAGGGGTTTCATTAGAGGAAATTTCAGCATAAAAGTGGCCTCCTAAGGGAAACTAATGAAATAATAGTTAAAATAATAAAAACAAGAGTTATGAATTTTGGAGGGAAAATGTGTTCAGCACACTTTTTTAATGTATCTTCAATTCTAATCAATGTGGGTCTTCTCAAAAGTGCGCATGATGGGTACTCATTGGATGCATAATTTAATTTCGCATCCAACAAGTGTCTACACTTGAAATTTGAATAAACATATAAGGAGATAAGCCAAAAGTACAATTTACAAAAAAAAAGTAGTTTTTCTTCTTTTCCCTCCAAAATATTTACATGTCCCTCTTTTTAAATTTAAAATATTTTGATTGGTTTACATATTATGACATTAAAATTACGTGAAAAAATCATAGGCACTTTTAGGCTAAAATTTCCTCTAATGGGAATCAGGTCCATAAAAAGAAAGGAAAGAAGGGGGGGATTAGTGATTTCCACACTTCTTGATCTTCCCCATTGTACCATATATTTTATTTTCTTTCTCTTCTATTTTTATGTTTCTCTTACGTGCCATTTTGGTATTTCTCTGTTAGTCTTTAGGCATATACTTTTGACAATGTATGCCACTCTTGGATGTGGGCATATCCAAGGAGAATTCACATGCCTAGCATGTATATACAAAATGTATTTTCCTTCTATTATTGAATGGAAGTACATGTTTTTTTTGTCGGGAAAAATGTTTATATTCATATCCAAACAGGCATTGTTATCTTGTTGAATATTGGAGCATTTTATTTTTTTCGCTTGAACATATTAAACAATTTAATACTTATTTCATGAAGGTGTTGATATTAGTAAAAGAGTTCCCGAATTCATTGTGGATTCAACATTGAATTATATTATATAAGAACATCAAGGAACGTCATAGTATTTTCTAACTAATTTGTGTTTGGACTCTAGAAAGGGGAAAAATTTGTTTTGTGACTCTAAGATATTATTTTTGGAAGATCATTCCAAAAAATCTCATTTTTGTACAATAGAAACAACAAATAATAGTAACAATGATATGGATACTCTAGAAACAAGTTAACACCGAGTTATGTTGTATCAACCCATGAAAATAATGGTTGCCTCTAAGGGATAGCTGAGAAATAAGTTCTTTTTTCCTACATAAAATATAGTTTTTCCATGTTTTCAAGATTCCATGCTAATAGGAACTCAACATGCCACTAAGATTTTGCGAAGGTGCATCTATGCCTATATTGCTTATGCAATTATATTGACATGGATTCGTACATTTTACTATTTTGTTGAAAAGAGTCCAACCCGCACCTTGGTTATTGACTAGATATTTTGTGTGTTGTTCATTGTGTTCCTTCTATAAAAAAATGTGACATACAAGATTAGTATTTCTTTCCTTCTTTCACCATCATATAGTAATTCCATTTGATCAAATATCACAACCACACATACGAAAATCTAAGTTTCCTCTCCTTTTGATTCTCATGCGTAAGTTAACAAAGGCCTCTATGCTTCCCACCAAAAACAAAAATCTCGAATCTTCTTTAGTGCTTTTGGCTTATAACCTTTCTCAGTGACTCTTTCTTCTTTTTTCCAAAGCCTCCTTAGGAAGGTGAAGATCATTATATTATCACCTTTCTTACCTTTCGACATTTAGAACCTTGTAAGGGTTGTAAATTTTTTCTCTAAAAACACCTCCTCCCTTTTACTCAAGAGGAATATACATCTATCTCTTAAAGCACAGTTCCTTCTATTGTAGGATGTAAAATAAACTATCCAAAATTGTTTGGAATGTATTAAGAAATGCATGTTGTTGTCAGTTGGTCATTCCTCGCCCTAATATAGGTATTTTAGCAACAATGGCATTCAGGACCACATTCCTAATTCACTTCCACAGAAACTCCAAGATTAATAAGTAACACATATGTTCATTGGATTTTGAATTGTATTTGCTACTTTTTTTTGTTTGAGATACCTGGGGTTTTTCCTCTGATTGAATAAACTTCTACAGTTTGATACTTACTGTGCAGAAATGTTGACAGAAATGGCCTCAATGATACTATGTTGTATTCATCCTCAAACATGAGTGGCCTCATATATTTGTAAGCTTATCCAAATTAAGTTATTGTATTTAAGATGTGTTCATTGAGAAATTGTCCTAAAAATGGATAAGGTGAAGTGCATAAATTTGAATCACAATCGAATTTTAGGTTAGATGAAAGATATATTTGGAAAGCATTCCAACCAATCTACTCTATAATATTTTCTCAAAATAATACAAAACCTATCATTGTTTTTAAAGCATATTGTAGTTTGTAGTTTCCCCTAATCTTGTATAAGAATTTCATAAAATAGTCCAGATCTATGGAGGCGAATGCTTCGATTCTTGAGGATTCCTTGGCAATGATAAAGACAGAGGGGAATTCTACATCCCTTTTTAGGAAATGAAAATTTGGTGATGCTTCAAATAGGAAATAATTCCAATATAGACGCTAGTTGTTTAATTTTTGAATTATGTATTAGGAAATGTTAGTATTCATTATAAAAACATACTTTCATGTGCCATTCTTTTGTGTAGGTTAAAAGTCGCAAATATTTTGGGCACCATCTGGGGGCTTCACCCAATGAACCTTTGAAATATCACATGCATTCGTGGCACACTAAAGCTTTTTTGCGCTCTGTGAGGGCTACTTCCTGTGTAGTGTTTTGAAATGGTTAATTTGACAAAATAAAATCAATGTTAGTCTATTTGTAAATTCATGAAAATCTATTATAAAAATGTTAATTTCATTCTAATTCCTAGGATCTTCGTTCAAATACAAAAAAAAATAAAAAAATAAAAAAATAAAAAAAAAATTCAATCATATGCCATTTTGTTGATAACATGGAAGAAGTTTAGGTTGATTCATGTTTCCTTTTTTGTTTTCAACTAAAATACCGACAATATATACACGATTCTTCCACAAGGTTATTTGGTGCCTATTGGATGTTTTGAGCATCCTCGTTATCTGCGCTATAGCGATACAAAACTATGCACCATCAATCTCAACCTGAAACCTATAAACCAACTAAAATCGTCCAATCAACGTACCGGAAAACCGCAGTGCAGTAATCCATAATAGAATTAATGCACTAGAATACCTCAATGTATTAATACTTGATCAATATTCATTTTGTAAGTTTTGAAAATGTCTATTTTGTACAATGAAAGTTTGTATGTGGATATATCGTTATATGCATTCATGTTCTTCAGTGAGTACAAAATTTGAATTTGACGAATTGTGTCCCTTTTTATGAACATGAACATACTTCTTTCAATTTTATAATTATAATACCTATTATCTTTTTATCTAATGCTTGATTCTGCTATCATAATTACAGTACAGCTGATGATTTTTTATAATAGAAAAGACATTTTTTATCCTATAAAGATACAAGGTACCCTCACATATTTACTAGAAATTTCACGAGATTATGGAAAAATGGGCTTCAAATGCAACTACTACTCACTCCATTATTGTTGTACATATGTGAAAATACGATTTATTTTGTTGTTTGGAAAGGTAATGATGGTGAGCTAATTAACTAATGAAGTTTATATTCTCAATGAAATTGACCTTCTCTAATGGTCGTGACAAGGTATCCAAACAAAAGTCAAATCCAAAGTCTCATTCTTTTTCCAGTTGAGCGATGCAATTCTAAATATTCTCGGCCAATTGGAATTTGAATCATAGTATCACTACCTTGCATTAAGCATGAAAAGATATGTTAGTGGCTTTCAAAACTCTATTGTTAAATATGTCTTACAGCGCCTCTCAATTCATTATAAGAAAATAAATCTATTTAGCAAAGTTAATTATTATTTTCTTAGCAGGTCATCAACTACCATAATAGGTTCCCTACAAATAATAGTTATCTACTTATTTTGATACATTGAAACTTGGGAGTGCCTAACATTCTACAACAAATGTCTCCTAGTCGATTTTACCCGTCCCTTAATTAGTTTAATATTTCATTTTGAACGCAACAAGTGTTTACTGATGAGGAATTTGAAACTGGGTTTTGACCCCATCCTAACACATTTTCTCGCTACAACCGAGAAATTTCAAAAACTCCAAAATTTGAAGCACCTAATGGAATCTTAAATTATACTACCTCTATCACTAACCTTGTTTTTGTTGCATGTGATTTACTGCGATGTCTAAAAGAATTAGCGAAAAATGCTAGTCCGATTCATGTGTCATATCGTTGAAACTCTCTGTTACAATACAATTTAGCCTCGCAACAAATGTGGTGGATCCAAGACAATAATTTCAAACTTCATGACACTTGATGCCTTACTTACCTTCTCTCGCAATTGACACATTGGAATATCAGAACTAGGTTTTATCGGAGTATTGGAGTGTGAAGGGGCCGATATGATTTTAATAAATAACTTGCGAGACCCGATACACTTCTGATATGGGGGTTTCGAAGCTTTGTGATCACATGGCTATCTAGCTCAAAGGATGATAGGCTGATTAAAAAAATTTTGATGACAGAGATAATGATATTTGGTTTTTGACAGACTTTTGTAAGAAAGCATAGATCAAAGTAAACTCCACTTGTAACAATGTTTCCAAACTCGAAGGCCGAAAGCAAAATGATAATGACTTCTAACAGAAAAGGCCAAACTCTGAAAATACGGTTAACATATTAAGAATATGACCACTTTGATAAATTTAGGTGTTATAATTAAATAAATGTGGATATTGATAATGATTAACAATATTAATGCAAATTGAAAATCTCAACATTTTAAATAAAATTATAAGTATTTAACATTCAAATATTTTATTCCATGGGATATATATATATATATATATATATA
>APFE030859619.1:0-14846 GCA_000404065.3 Pinus taeda
TTTTTCATCTATTAGTAATACAATATATGTTTTCTTTCCATAAATGTGTCAATTATTGTCCATTTATTGTAATGCTCCTTGATCTATTACATAATTTGTATTAGAAAATGTTATGATTTGCATAGTTTTGTTGCCTCCACTTGATCTTTCATGTATGCACTCATCTACACCAACAAAGAAGATATTGTGAGCTTGGAAGCCAAAGAGTCAAGGTCGATAGAAATGGTATTAGTATCAAAGAGAGGTCAGAGATCTATTATCCTCTGCATTTTCTAGTATGAATTAAGAAATATTGCATGTAATTGTCTTCTGTGGTTGCTAGGTGCTCCCATAGGACTAGAGAATTGTTTATGTCCGTAGAAAGGATTGCTTAGACAATAGGATCAACTCATAATACTTTGTTCTTTATGGATATCTACTGACTATCAGCTACTAACGGCCACCACGACCAATTGATGCTTTCCCACCTACCATTGGACTATCCAACCACCATTGGATTGACAAACTTCTTATGTTTGTTGAAGCTTCACTATCATTGATCCACGTTCATGAAGTCACTGCTCCTCACCACCATGCGGACCTCCTTTCATCTATTTTAAAACTAGATCCTAAGACACTATTCTCAACCATAAATCGAATCTGCATACATGCTCTCAGCAAAAATACATCAGACCCTCACAACAATATAATGTTGCATACTACATATAAAATTATAAGACACATGGTTATGTGCTACATTCATTAGCATCTCCTACAAAATAAGTGTGAGAATCACCATAAAAAAACTTTACCTAGTAGCATACACAACTCATCAAATCAAACTCAACTCCAATAGCTTCAATTTTGATCTATTATGCAACATGCTTCAGATCTAGATATTATTCAGTCATAAATACTCATGCATTGAATAATCTCGGCTCTACTCAAGATCAAAAGTATAGTCTAACTATTCTACCTTCTCTCCACACATACCATCAACATCTAACATAATTTACTCACAATCAACCATCAACCAACCCCAAGATCAAGTATATAAAACATGTAGGGTGAATTTGAGCTTGGGGTTATAATCAAAGGTGCATAAATTGGACCAAATTAATCCACTAAGGTCGCTACTAGCACACTAAATGGATTCACATCATCACGAACCTTTTCAAACCATTTGCGACCTTTTTCACTAATTCTAGAAGCCTCTAGGAATTTCCTTGCTAATTTCCTTATGAAGAATGCGAGGAATGCAAAGGAAATATCATGGAAATCTATAGTCACTCCCTTCACACTATTTTCATGTGGCTTTTACCTCTTGGAGGTATAACCACTCCCTTAAGTCTTCTCTACCAACAACTATAGGATTCTAGCCACACCCATAGGCTTGTGTGCATATGACTATGGATAAAAGTGAGGGAAACCATCAATCCTTCAGCTCAAGACCTCTGCCATATGTTCCATCCTATTCTTCAACTCATGTACATCCCTCCAAACCTCTGACATAGCCTCTGACAGCTATGCAAGTGGATCAAACAAACCTCCCAAGTGTCACTACCAAGTTGAGATAGAAGGGCCAACAAACAAGGTTGGAAAGTATGCCAACAAGTCCTCCACTCTCCATTAGACCTCTGCCAAGTTGCAACACATCTGAAAAACCCATGTAACCTTTGTTCACATCATGAATCCATCATGTCACTACTACAAGTCATCCTCATAGTCATAGAAATGAAGACGTAATGAGGACCTAGTTAACAACTCAACTAGTGTGTCATGAACCATCTCTAACACATATAGATCTGTATGATCAACAACATCAAGCTCCATCAATATCATCACATGAGTGTGCCACCAAGAAGCATCAATCATCAATGCCAACACATACTGACACACACCATGGTCCATCAATCTACATCATCATGAGGTTGACATAAGTGTATGACCTCAAGAGTTGACATCTATGCCAACACAACCATCTCAATGCTACATCCATGCCAACTAATAGGACCACCAAAAATGACCATGAACTTCTGACATCAAAGCCAACATAACAATGCCAACATCCTTTTCAGAAGTGGGAATTTTAGGTGTATTGTCTCCTTCTCCTTCACAAAACATTTTCCACAACTCATTGAAAATCAAGGTGTGTTTTATCTTCCAAGAACAATCATGATAGCTTTATTTTCCAAAGAAAAATACTCCCACAATAGAGATGAGTGAATACATCATAAAATTTAAATTGTCCCCAAAATAATTACAATGGTTGAAACAAAAACATAGTGTATTTAATAAAATTGACTAGCTAAGTCTTAAAAAAAACATCAATTAAATATATAAGCTCTCAAATATACCTCTATAATGCTCATAGACCGTGTTACATACCACTTATGGTCTTTATAAAGTAAAAGAGAACAAATATACAATACTCTTCATTAAAGCACCAAATTTTTAAAAAACTTTACCATATCACAACACCTTTTAATATATTAATGTCCCACTTCATATATTATGATGATGATGATGGTGGTTAATGTCCACTGAGACCAAATTGGTCTATCGGACCTACAATTTTCTTAATTTTTACTTGTCTAGCTCCTCGTTTTTCTTGGCGAGATTGGTGTTGTAGCTTTCTTTCTTTTCTCTACGGTCTTCCAACTTCCTTCGTCTGGCATCTCCTTCATCTCTTCTGGTTCTTGGGACATTGGTGTCTTAGCTTCGCGATCTATAGTCGGAGAAGTTTGGTTTAGGAGATCTGCTTTGCTGTTAAATGAAGATTTATTTTCTACTGTATTCAAATCCTCATAACTGTTGATTTGTTGGGGTGAGCTTTCTCCTTGCTTGCTTTGAGAGTTGTTTCTTTCTTCCTTGATTTCTTGTGACTCAGAGTTTTCTCTAGAATATTCTTCTTTGATGACAGTGTAGTGTTCTTTTTGTGCTCCTTCCACCATGTAAGACTGTGGTGTTTTTTCAGCAAAAATTTTTCTCAAAGGTTTTGGGAATTTTTGGTATATGCCCCGTCTCAAAGCACGATCGACATCCTGAAGAGGATACACTTTCATAATCAAGCTTCTGGTCCATCACATAGTCTTTACTTGTTAGGTTTATTTCAGCTGGGAATCCGTCGCTGAAATCCATTTCCACACAGATGCGTGCATAGGTGGTTCTGGCATATTCCTCTGTTTCTGGGCACCTGCAGTAAAATTTCCCAATTGCATTTCCGATGGCTTTTAGCGAGGAGATATTCCAGAGATGCAAGGGTAGGCTTGGCAATCTCACCCAAACTGGTGCTGAGGTTATCACTGCTGTAGAGGAATCGAATGATGGGTTCCATGGCTTCATGAATAGGCCTGATTTTTCCCAAAACCAAGGGTCGGAATCTAGAATACATTGTCTGCTTTCAGGATTTTCAAAATCTACTATAAAAAAACCTCTAGCACAGGGGTAGATATTAATTTCATCAGAAATGATAGGCTTCCATACCTCCGAGATCCAATTGTGGAGTGCTATCAGCCGCGGCCAAAAACCATTGAACCGGTAAATTAGGGCACTTTCAGAGAACTTCAAAGCTTCATCGAGAGAGTCCTGGACCACTTGGATAGTGGGAGTTGGGGCTTCACTCACGATATGGGCAGGAGATTGCCCTCCAGAGACGGATGAGCCACCAGTTATTTTTGCGAAGCTCAGAGCCATATTTTATGCAGATCTGAGAATGCTGGAACAGCAGCAAATATTTGAACCGCAGACCCTAAGAATGCTGCGAGATCTGCGAGACCAGAGAGACCGTGAAAATCAATGAAGCTCCGGCTCTTAAAAAGAGAGCAAATCTGGACGAAATTGAGTGAAATTCAGATCTACTGCGATAAAAATCTGCACCAAAGAAGCTCCCGAGCCTTGTCTCTGCGGCAACGCGGCTTCGAGGTTACGGATGGATATCTTTATGTATATCGCTGCAACATTCAAAAGAGACCATAACAGAAGTAACCGGCGCTTAAAAAGAGACCAAATCTGGACGAGAGGAACCGCAGCGAGAAAAACCGCAGAGATCTGCGAAAAAACCGAGAAAAACCGCAACCGCAGAGATCTACGAGATATTACAATGCAAACCGAGAAGAACTCAACGTACTTCTTATTCCATAATAAACCATACGTACCATTTATAAATGACCACACCAGGAGATATATGCACGCAGAAAGTCAGCAACGCACAAGGGAAATACCAAAGGAAGTTACTATACCCAACACCATTGCTCTGTGATTTCAGCACCATGCATACATAGTCAACAACTTTTAACCACGACCTTCAAAACTATTGAATACTATACAACACACACCATACAACGCATGGTGACTGAAATGAAAGGAAATTCTAATGTTGCACTCAACGCACGTTATGTATATATAACAAGGAAGCAATCACCCTTTCAAGCATTATTCCTTTCAGCAACCGTCAAACTCTTCAAGTTCCATTCATGGCGTGACCATGCATTCCCATGCTGCTTCAATGCATTGCAAAGATTACATTTGAATTAATGTAGAGGTACAATGCAGGGCATTCCCTTTCCGGCGTATGGATCTCGATGGGCTCAGATGCACAAATATTTGAAAGATTTGAGATTCAAGAAGAAAATGAAATGAAATTTGAGCGGGACAAAAGAATTGTATCCATTCAACGGACATAAGATAGAACAGGCATAACTCTGAGTGAGAGCGGGAAAATAGGAGTTACACATGAGCACAAAGATAAATTATACCGTGTCAGGATAGGAGTAACTCTCAATGAATTATTCCATTTGTATTAAGATAAAATATAAATATATACATGAAGAGGGAGGCTATTGGCTTTCATCTCCCAATGTCTCTACCTCTTCCAATTCCCCTTTATTTTTATATTTACAATATTTACATGGATTTACCTAATCCCAAAGTTTAGGTATCAACATTTCTGAATATCTCTTGCCTTGAGCCCTCTTTATAACATTGTAAGCATTGTAAGTTCGACGATATTGCTATTAGTATAGCCACAAAACCATGCATATAAACCCATCACATGATCTTCATCCTCCCAGAGAATTACTTCATAGCTTGTAGGTCCAAGATTCCCTTTCGATGCCCCATTGAAACTCAAGTTAATGAATCTCGCAACGCAAGGGGTAAAACATGAGAAGGAAGCACTTACTTGCTAGGTAACTAGATCTTCATGGATACCTCCATTTCTAGAGATATTTGTTAGTCTCTCAATATTCTCTCTTCTAGCTAATTCATATTCAAGTTATCAAGCTCGATATAATGGTCTCTTTCACATTTTTCTTCGTAATTTTCCATATGTGATCGAAGGATGGCTTATGATCCTTAAATATGGTATTGTTACATTCTTTCCACATGTTCCAGAGAAGGAACCTTAAAATTAGGACTCACGTTGTATTAGCAACATGATTTTTAAATAGAGGTAAGTTCCACATTTCCATAGTTTCTCTGAGGCCATCTCGGGAGAGGTCCAAATGTCCAAATAGACGGAGGAATTTATTCCATAGATTCCCAATGAAACTACATATATTCAACAAGTGATCTGTAGCTTGTTCTAGATCTGTAGCTTATTTCTAGAACTTGCAGAGGTGGAAATAAGAAAGGCAATGTTAGAGATTTACATCTTCCTATTAGGCATAGAAAGTGTGCTACCTTTGGCCATAATTTCCCTATCCATTTTCTCCACCATAGAGGATCCTAAGGAGCTTCTTGATGTCTTTACATGATGTTATACTCTTCATTTACCGTGAATATACCTTTAGGTTCATGTCGTCATATTATTTTATCTAGATCGTGAACTATTTGTATTTTCCTTTCCTGCAAGCTTGAGAGTAGTCAGTGGCCACACTTGTATTGATTGATCCTTGATCCAATGTATTTGTGATTTCCATTCTCACCATTTAGGTTATGGGGGCTTATATAACCAATAATTATCCACCTATTCAACTCCTTGAGTTATTGTATAGTCTTGTAGCACCCATAATTCATTTAGATGGTCCAACCAAGGAAAATGTTTATGTGCTTCACTCCAACACTTAGCTAACCAACCACTTTGTATTTCCCAAATCATATGTTCATGAATCAGGGACTTATTATCCAGTGTTAGGTTTTAGATGGAAGATCTTGTAGGAAATATTTTTTGTTTGATTTTTTCCTCTTGATATTTGTTCACGAAATATTTATGATCCCATATTTTCTTCCAAAATTTTGATCCCTCTTGCAACAACCTCGACAAATGTTTTTCTTCTAATAATTTGTTATGTGCTTCATGATCCTACACCCCTAAACCTCCTCCCAACTTAGGTAGGAAAACCTTATCCCACACCACTAATTCCCATTTTCTTTCCTTGGTTCACTCCCTTCCATAAGAAATTCTTGAAACTTGCCACAATCTCTTTATACACTACTATTGGAGTAGGGAGGATATAAAACTAATTCAATGAAAGGTATTGAAGAACTCATTTCAATAAAGTAACTCGTCTTGGCCAAATTTAAAGAGTGGAATGTCCATTTTTCTAGGCCTTTGTTAATGTGATCAATCATCTCCTACCAACATGAGACTCAAGGGGTTCTTGACCAACAGGATGCCTAAATATTTGGTTGGAAGAATGCCAATTTCAAAACCCGTAGTGTGAGTCAGGTGAACATGCACTCCTCGAGGCAGTTGAGCATCCACTCTTTGACAGGTGTGGAAGAAAAATATGTGGGATGTAATCCTGTTGATCTGGGTTTGTGAATCATCTTGAAATTCTAACAAGATGAGGGTGAATATTTGGGCTTCCTGGAAAGAAGGTTCCCCAAAAATCATGTTATCATAAACAAATTATTGATGTGTAATCAAGAGAATTTTCCCCACCACTCAGATTCCTTTGGTTTCCCCTTGATTAGTTGCTACTTAGATGTACCTTCCCAATCCTTCAGTTGTGAGGATGAAAATGAAAGGGGATAATGGATCCCCTTGTCCCAAATCTTGCTATCCCTGAAAGGTATGTATGGGAGAACCATTTACGAAAATTGAGAAAAACAAGGTGGAAATGAGGGATTTAATCCATTTGAGCCACTGAAGCAAAAACCAAACTACTTCCAGCACCCTGAGAAAGTATTTCCAATTGATTCTATCATAAGTTTTAAATAAATCAAGTTTAATGATCATACCTAATTTGTTGGCTTTCTTAAGTAATTGATATATCACCTCATTCGTTGTAATGATGCCATCTAGAATTTGTCTCCCTTCCAGAAATGTTATATATTGTGGGTCAATGATGTGATTTCGCAACGGCTTAAGTTGCTTCACTATGACTGAAGAGGTGACCTTGCATATCAAATTGCACAATGCAGGGCTGAAATCCACTCAGGTCACTCAAATTTCCAATCTTGGTGATGATGGTCAAGAAGGTGGCCTTGAGACCATACCACACTTGTTGCTACCGCCTTGACTCTTCTACGAGTGCATGAATTTCATTGCCTAAAAAGAGCCATCATGATTTAAAGAAATTTGTTGTAAAACCATTGGGTCTATGTTCTTTTTTATCTGGCATCTCTTTTACAACCTCCTCCACCTCAGCATATAATATCTCTCTTCTCATAGATGAATTCTACTCAACATCTATGACTCTAGGAATGAATGAGTTGATACAATCAATTGGTTTTTAGAGTAGATTGTGGAAGTAAGATACTAGCCCATCATCCATTTCCTCATGTTACAGGAGTATATTGCCTCCTTTTGACACAAGTGAGAAAACTTTATTGTTATGCATATGTGATCATGGCCTCATTTTAAAATATATTAATTTATTATATAATTTGATTTGATTTATATTTTCATAATTCCCATATCAATAAATGTTTTAGGAAAATTCAATTGGTAAACATGTGAAATTGTAAAGTAAATATGAGTACAAGATACATGTTAAATTCCTAGGAATATCTAACCCTTAACCAACGAATGAAATGACTGGAACCTATTAAGCATAGTGATCATGGTCCAAATATTGTTTATTCCAAAACAAAAACAAAACCAAAAAAAACTCATACCCATGAATTGTTATACATTTTAATTGACATTTTATATTAAACAAACAGAAATTCCCATATCCAAACAAGAAACAACCTAACTATATATATATATATATATATATATATGGAACATAACTCCAAAAAAGAAATGCTCAATGAACTCCCATACCCAATAATTCACAATTCATTAATAGGAAAAATACTCCACGAGTCCTTGACTCACGAGACTTCGACTACCCATAAATATTGGTGTTGTCTACTGAGTCTACAAATTCACCTGAACAACATATTTCTTGCTAAAATCCGGAAAAGAAAAATCAAAAAATCATAATGTTACAGTATTTGCATTTTTTTTATGGTGGAAATGGATTCAACACCTTCACGACCCCTTGGGGCACTCAATATCCTAATGTTTGATTGTTATAACCCATATTTTGAAAAATTTCTGTTAGATTTTGTCATAATCTTGCGGGAATTTCCATTATTTTCCGGGCTAATTTTTCGGTTCTTTAGATGACACTATTAATATCGTTTGGAGCTATCCCTTCTTAAATGTTGGTTCATTAAGTTCATTTCAATACAATTTCCTTCATTTTTATTAAACGTATCATGTGCGTTGATCAATGCTCCATCAGCAAGTCCTTAAAAATATTTATTATATTTATTAGTTTATGATTGTGATAGAATCTCATCCTTTAAACCTTGGTCCACATAACATATAACTATGTTGTAGTTTATTTGGTAAAGGTCTTAGTTTATTACAAGTCCTTAAAAATATTTATTATATTGATTACTTTATGATCGTGATAGAATCTCATCCTTTAAACCTTGGTCCACATAACATATAACTATGTTGTAGTTTATTTGGTAAAGGTTTTAGTTTATTTGTTAGGGATTGGTTGGAGTCATAAGTTTAGGTTATAAAATGTCCATAATCCAAAATCTTTAGGGATTTTTCATGGTGTTGAATCCATATATGCAATAAAAAAACAGAGTTTAAAAACATTTGACAAAAAAAAAAATTCACCCAATTCTAACTAGAAACCGCCAAATAAATCTAAAAAATCTAATAATTATAAGATTATAATAACTAGATATAAACAAACTCTCTTATAATATAGTGAATACAAACTAATTTAAAAAAAAATATAGTATTAATTTTATATTTACTTATATTTTGATAATTTTATATATTAATAACTATAATGATAATGATCTAAATAGTGCTTCTTCCCCATTAAAAAAACAAAAAAAATCCCAAATCCATAAAATAAACAAACAAAAACACACTAATTGAGAAGAAATCTTTATATTCACAATATAAGAAACATCACTCAGGAAAAAACCAAATGAACCCCATACCCGAAACCCATACCTCATTATCCACGATCCGTTATTACGAAGAAGTATCCACCAGTCCCATAAATTATCCGTTCTAAAATGTGGTTCCTTGAGTTTTTAATACAATTTCCATTATTTAAAAGAATGTATTATTTAAATGCATCATGTGTCGTTTTTTTAATGATTAATGTTTCATTATTAAATGTTTAATTTATATATAATCAAAATCTCTGTTTATAAAACCAAAACAAATTTCAGAAACTTTTAAAAAACTTAATAATTATAAAATGATCATAATTATGTTAAATAAACTCCCTTATAATACAGTGAAAAAAAAATCTTTTTTTTGTAAAATATAACATATTAATTTATTATATTTCATTTCAATTTGATGTATAATTTCATAGTTTTCATCTTAATAAGTTTTTTTTGGGAAATTTGAGTGGGTAAACATATAAAAATGTAAAATAAATGTGAATACAAATCACATGTTCAAATTGCTTGAATATTTAACTAATAATTTCAATAAAATAATTTGAACCTTTAAATCAAAATCATAATAATAATTGTCAAAATATTATTTATTTCAAAAAAATAAATATATTTCTCATACTAATAATTGTTTATACATTTTCATTACCATTTCATATTAAAAAAATAAAAATTACCTTATCATATCCCTAAGAAAAGGAACAAACCCATTAAAAAAAATAACAAATCTTATATTGAATATAAGGAAAATCAGTCCCAAAAGTAGAAAAGAGCTCCACGCACCCCATACTTGTGGATAATAGAAAAGAGCTTAATGGACCCCATACCCGACATCCACGATCCGTTATTAGGAAGACGTATCCACGAGTCCCCAAAAATATCCTTAATGGTGATTCATTGAGTTTAAAAAAAAAATCATTTATTTAATGGAACACCCATGTGCGAGTCTGGGTGATTAATGCTCCAGCATCAAGTCCTTGGAATCGAATCCTTTAAACCACAATCCACATAAACATGTCATAGTTTATCTAGTACAAGGTTTTGAAAAAAAAATTGGCGAGGGATTTCTTGAAATATAAATAACAGAACTGAAAATTCGACCAAAAACTTTTGGCCCAATTCTAACCAAAGCCCCTACCAAAAAAATTTTGATAAATAGAAAACACCCATATGTAAGTATAAATAATAAGCTCCCTTATTATACGAACACCCAATGCGAACTCCTTTATAATAAAGTGAATAGAAACACTTTTGTCCATGTGCAGATCTAAGATGGTTGTGTGCCTATTTTTCTTATTTTCCTATCTACTCCATATAGCTAGGCAAAGTATCTTCCATATACTTCCACACTTTTGATCCCCCTTGCAAATTACCTCGACCAAAGTTTCGTTCCTAATAGTTTTTTAAGTGTTTCATGATCCCTCACCCCTAAACCTCCTCCCAAATTAAGCAGGAAAACCTTATCCCACACCATTAATGCCCATTTTCTTTCATTAGTTCACTCCCTTCCACAAGAAATTCCTGAAACTTGACACAATCTCTTTGCACGCTATATTGGAGTAGGGAGGATGCACAATTGATACACTGGAATATCTTAAAATATTGATTTCAATAGAGAAGCTCGTCTTGGACAAATCTAATGAGTGGAATGCCCATTTGTTTAGGCGCTTGTTAATGTGATAAATCATCTCCTACCAACATGACACTAAATGGGTTTTCTACCAATAGGATGCCTAAATATTTGGCTGGAAGAATGCCAATGATATGTTTTTGTATAATTAGTTTTGTTGTGCTAATAACAATTATAGTTTTTTAAACATTTGCTTGCTTATTGCTTCTTGTGTTGAGGTTTCATTAACTATTTGTGTATGCAATCAGGTAAATTTCCTTAATCTTAAAGTGAAATTCATGAGCAAAATAGCTTCAAAAATAAATACTAAACAACAAACATTCAAAGTACATCAAAGAGACACTTCAACACAATGTTTTGATGAAGGAGTTCACCCCTCTTGGGCTACATCTCCTTGGTCCAGCTTTCATGGCTTAGGCCTCTGTATTAGCTCAATGTGGCAAAAATGTTATTTTACAACGATCTATGGCTCTTGATATCTGCACCTACGTGTTCAAAATTTCCAATTAGCCAAGAACACCTCTTCCTGAGCTCAATTTGGTCGAAAATTGACTTCTCTATGACTCAAACAATTTTCTTCTAGAAAAGTTCCGCTAAATCTGGAATGACTCCAGTTAGCGCACTAAATTTGGAGGTAGCCCCAAATTTCGGGGCACCACAAAAACCTCTGCCATTTTAAACTATAGTTAATTAATTTTAAAACTAGATTAGTTAAAATAAATCCTGCAATTAGTGTTAACTACAACCGCAACATCCAGTGGTTATATTGGCATGTTCACATGCAAAGTTAACATCACATTAATTATCATGGTAGTGGTCCATTGGAAGACTGAGCGTAACATTAATCGCGTTGTTTTGTTCACATGTGACTGTTGTAGTGTTGTTTATGGGTTGGAACCGTTGGGTTTCATAACCATAACCGTTACAACTATTGTGTTCACCTGTCATGCATCGAACCATCGCAGTGTTAGTAGTTTGGAGCCACCGGAGTTAACGTAATTGTTTGTAGTTTATAACGTTGCGATCACATGGGGGAGGGCTCACCCTCCCCTGACCGCCAACCCCATAACCATTACACTTTAAATTGTTGTGGAGGGCTGATATCGTAAGAACCACGGTTTAGAGGAGTTGGTAAAGTCACACGAATTGTGTGTTGGACGTCGTGGGTTCAATCCCGACCTGGACCATAATATTTTGCTCCATTGTGTAGACTGCCAAGGCCTTTGGGAGGTGCACGTGGCAGCCTCCGGGCTTTCCACGTGGAATTATTCCATTGGTCCTTAAATAAACCAATCACATTGCACCAACACACCACTGTACAACAAAATCAAACGATGCCACTTGTCCTCCTAAGATTCATCGTTGACCATGCCTAGTCACTTGCCACGTCATCAATACAAACTACTAACTGTGTAGTGACTGGGCATTTTTTTTTTCAAATTTCGCATGTTTAGCAAAGTGATCAGAACACAATAACTTTCTCATACAAACTCAGTTTGTGACGAAACGAGTTGCGTTGGGATCTGTTATGAAACCGACTCACAAAACATAGAAAAGATAGATCAATGCCTTAGAATTCAGCCTCTTCGAGGGGGAAACCTCCTTTACATTACACAAATGAACAATTCTTGGATGATACAAATGAGAAGACCTCCTTTCTATATATAGGAGTCTAAGGGGTCATAATATTAATTAGAGCCGACATAACAATAAATAATGTAATGACACAATAATAACAATAGTGGCTTCTATGGGGCACAATAATAACAATATGGGGACTAAATGGGCACAAAAATATAATAAGGGGGTTGTACTAATAACAATAAGGGGTTACACTAGTAGTATAGGGACCTAACATGCCCCTCTCCTTCAAAAAGAGTTGTCCTCAACGCTTGAGTAGTTCTTGATGCTTCTATATAAATTCTTGTCCTCCCATGTGGAATCTTTAGCGGGTAAGTTCTTCCACTTGATGAGATACTCTGAAACTGATATATTTCATAGTTGTTGATTTCTCAGTTCTGTGACTGCTTCAGGTTCTAATATGATTTTTCCTTCCTTGTCAAGTTATCACAATACTATTTGAACTGGGATCTTGTACAAATTTTGAATGAATTCCCACTCCTTTGGGCATATGGATATCTATAAGGCCTAATGTTTGGAGGAACACTTCCTTGAATCAAATGAATAGCATGATCATGATTATGAATAAGTGGGAGGCCTTTGCTAGTCTCAAATAGCTTGGAATGGTTGTCCAAAATGTTTTGGAGATCTGAAGAAATACATGATTTTGATGTGGGGTCCTCTAGTGAACATAATTGAGCAATTACACCCCATTATTCTTTATTTAGAAGCTTTTTCATATTGTTAGTGTTGATTATCATTCCAAGTTTCCTTTTGATACCCCTCAATTCAACTTCCTTTCCTTCCCAAAAAAAATTCAAGGAAAGTTCTTGAAAATTAAAAGCTATCGTACCTAAAGATTGTAGCCATTGGATTCCTAGTAAAACATCAGCACCACCCATTGGAATGGAAAGCATTGGGATATTCAATACATATTCTCCCATGGATAGCTTGATATTATGGCATTTTCCAAAGCAATTTATGGTTCCTCCACTTGCAACCATCACTTGACACTTCGGTGCTGGATATAGGGAGAAATTAAATTCCTCGGCTATCTTACTATAAATAAAATTATAGGCACCACCCAAATCAATCAACATTATTACCTTTTTCTTCTTGATATGTCCTTCTATCCTGATAGTTTGAGGAGTGGTAATTTTTTCCAATGCATTACAAGATATGGTCGGATTCATTTCTTGATGCTCGATGTGATCTTTGAATTCATGAACATTTTTCTTCTTGATATGTCCTTCTATATTGATAGTTCAAGGAGTGGTAATTCTGGCCAATGAATTACAAGATATGGTCGGATTCATTTATTCTTTCTTGATGTGATCTTTCACTTCTTGAACCTTTTTCTTTGTGATGTGTCCTTCTATCTTGGGAGTTTGAGCAGTGGTAATTTTTTCCAATGCTTTACAAGATATGGTTGGATTCATTTCTTCTTTCTCTGGGGTGGGTTCCTAGTGTATATCCTCTTCAATTTATGTTTCTTGATCCTTTTCTTGCTCCTCTTCATAATCTATGTAAAATAATTTTTTCTCAGCACACTTATGACCTTTAGTGTATTTTCATCACAATTGTAACAAAGCCCTTTTTCTCTTTTCTCTTCCAATTATTGTTGTGTAAACCTTATAGGTTGTGGAAGGCTAGGAGAAAAAAAAATCCATAATAATAGTTGTGAGTGGTGGGATTCCTTGTTTCCATAATTTCTCTTTCAATTTTTCTTGCCAACCTATATGCTTTCCCTAATGAGTCAGGTTCCCAAAGACGAACCACGTGTTGAATGTTATCCTTTAAAGTCCCTATGAAGACATCAACTATTTTCTTCTCTAGAATATCATTTGCCCTTATATTCAATTTTTGGAAGTCCTCAATGTGCTCTGCCATTGAACCATTTTGTTTGAGATTTATCAATTGGCTAAAGAAGGTATTTCTCTTTGTATCCTTATAATGTGCTATCATTTCCTTCGTGAAAATTGACCATGTGACAAGTGGTTTACGAGAACAAATCCCTTTATTGATCCAGATTTAAACAGGAACGCAATAAAATACAGAGATAACCATATACACAAAGATGCAGCGGAAATAATACTTCATTTCATTAATGGAAAATACTGAAATATGCTTACAACCGGAAATAGAAATAAACCAGCTAGGGCGATGGTAGCTTATCTCTGAGAAGAGATGTGTGGCTACATGCCTCTAAACTGTGTTACAATGAGGCTCGAAGGCCTAT
>APFE030859621.1:0-36069 GCA_000404065.3 Pinus taeda
ATAACCCTCCAAAGTGACTTGCATATTAATGCCTTCCCAAATGTCCTCAGATCCAGAATGCCCCAACCTCCTAACTTCTTTGGTAAGGAAATGTCAGATAATTTTGTTAAATGATATTTCCTTTGCTCCGATTGACCTCCCCAAATGAAATTTGCGGTTAGTTTGTTAATCATATGAATGATGCTCGCATGAATAGAGTATAGATGAGCCCAGTATACAGCTAATTGAACCAAAACCGATTGAGTTAGAACAACTCTGCCTGCCATGGAGAGACATTTATATTCCCACACAGAAATCCTTTTATAATATCTGTCCAGAATCCAGAGCCAAACCGCTTTAGAATATCTATTAGTCTCTAATTGGAAACCAAGATATTTCATCCCTTTCTTGATGAATCTTGCTTCAATCCCAAGGAGAGGAATTAAATATTCAATAAGATCCATGTTAACGTCATTATGATAAAAGGATGATTTGGATTCATTTATATGCAAACCTGTAGCTTTTTGAAACCGATCCAATATGTCATGGAGACATAACCAAGTGAGTTTGCATAGCATGCCAAAAATAAGGATGTCGTCCACAAATAAATTGTGGGAAATAAAATTATTTCTGCATACCTTCAGAGGGCGACCCCTTCCTTCCAAGACCGCCTTGTTGATGTGGAGGCTTAAAGAGTCCATGGCCAATATGAATAATAAAGGGGATAAAGAGCAGCCCTGGCATAATCCTCTAGTAGCTTAGAAATAGCAGGATGGCAAACCATCTATAATGACTGCATAATTTACATTCTCCACGCAAGTCATGATCTAACTTATCATTTTAGAATTTAAGCCAATTTTTTCAAGGAGACATCTCATGAAACCCCAGTCAAGGTAGTCATATGCCTTTCTAAGATCAATCTTCAGAATGACAGTTGCACTTTTTTTTGTATGCATAGAGTACAAACCTTCCTGAGTGTTTGCAATAGCATCCAAAATATTCCTTTCTTTTAGAAACCCATGCTAGACCTTAGATAAAAATCTGGACAGGGTGTCCTTAATTCTCTCACCAATGATTTTTTAAATAATTTTAAGAGAAATATTGCATAGAGATATAGGACTGAAATCCTGGAAGGAGGATGCATCCAGTTTTTTCGGAATGAGAGCAATTAGAGTAGAAGATATGAGCTGATGAATATTACCTGATATCCAAGATTCCTCAACCATCCTCAGCAAATCATTTTTAATGAGGTCAAAGAAATGTATAAAAAATTCAATCGTCCACCCGTCTGGGCCTGGACTCTTGTCTTTTTCAAAGAATTTCATGACCCCCAATAGTTCCTCTTCTGTTACTTGCTGGAAAAGGCATTCATTTTGAACTACATCAAATATTTGAGGATAAAGGTCAATACCCCAGATAATGTCCTCAATCCTACCATCTCCAGATCTTCTATATTGATTTTCAAAAAATTTGACAGCCTCATTAGAGATGTCTTACAGCGAGTGAAGATAGCCTCCCTCCCCATCATTTATCCCCCATATATTGTTTTTATCCCGTCTGGAGTTTGCGAACCTGTGAAAAAAATTTGTGTTCCTATCGCCTTCTTTAAGCCAAATAGCACAGCTTTTCAGCCTCCATGAGGCTTCCTCCAAATCCAGAATCTTTTGTTTTTTCATTTCTAGCTCTTTAATATGACTTCGCAAATGAAGTGGAAGTGAATGAGCAGCAAAGTCGCTAGAAATCTTGTCTAGTTCCATTTGAATATCTTGAAGGGCTCTCCAGTTTTCCTGTCTTTTCCTATATTACCATTCCTTGACAATCTTTCTGATAGAAGAGAGTTTTTCAATGAAAGACATAGTAGGAGAAAAATAGTCATGTGGAGGGATATCATTCCAGGATCTTTTTATGAGATCATTAAAATCAAGATCCTCTAACTAGGACTTGTTAAAACTGAAAGGATATCCTTTCCTAATACCCTACTCCTTCCATCTAAGAGATATCGTCCTGTGTTCTGATATAAAGCAATTTTATATTAAAGACTTCGGCATACCAAGACGATCAATGATGATAACATGTAATATAAATCGATCTAACCTTTTTGCTATATATGTCCCATCTAATCTACCATTATCCCAAGTAGGTTGCATCCGGAGGGGGGGGGATATCAACAAGATTTCGGTGCAGCATCTCATTTTTTATACGATCAGCAAGTGGGTCTTTTCTCCTACCATTTCCCCATACTTCTCCAGTATTTAAAGTAATATTCAGGTCCCCCGCAATCATCAAGGAATCAATGCCAAATATTTCAGATGATAATAATTTTTCCCAGAAGGGGAGCCTATCCTTGCATGGGCTGTAAATATTCAAAATATTAATGGGGCCATCATATCCCCGGAAATAAGAAAAGATGAGGATGCCAGCAAAACATTTAAAAGCTCTGGCTTTAATCCATTCCGGGTCCCATAGAACTGCCAGTCCCAGAGACAGACCATTTGCCTCAGAAGCAACAATATGCCATGGAGAAAACATTCTTCTGAAATAGGCGCTTGAATCAGGGGCTCTATGCATAGTATCTTGAATAAGGATAATTTTAGGATGGGCTGGGTGAAAAAGGTTTTTTAGGGCCAAGAATTTATGGTCCGCCCCAAGCCCTCTGATATTCATGGAAAGAATGTAAGTCATGATGGGCCATGCTCAGGAATGCTTGCTCTAAGAGGCTCATTTTCAGATAGGTCAATGATGGGTACTTCAATAAGAGAGAGGTCACAGATCGCTATGCCAGATGAGTCCATCCTACCCCGGAAGTGTCTTCTTCCCTTGTTATTCCTTCTCCGCACAGTAATGTTCTTTTCGGAATTTGGACTAATATGAGGAGAAATAGGCTTCCCAGGTTTGTGAATTGTAAGTGGACGAAGTTCAAAATATTTTTTACACAGAAGGTAATTGAGGTCACTACCCACAGAATTTATAGGAGAGGAAACAGGTGAGTTTAGGGGAGTGACTAATACGCATGGCTCCTTCCCTTTATCGGAGGAAACAAAAAAAAATGTTTAGGGGATGGGGAGGATGATGGATATATGTAATATGGGAAGCAGAGGGGAGATCTTGAAAGGGATGGGGGATGGGATTTGGGGAGGAATTTATTTATCAGCTGGAGGCTCCAGGGGGGGGGGGGGGGGGCTTGCATAAATGATTATAGACCATCTAACTAATAGGGGGAGTCGACCTTCTTGAACTCTCGGGTAAAATGCTATGGGATAGAGGATTCATTTTAGGGGGAGAAAAGCCCTTAACATCATCCTTTTTTAGGTGAGATGGATTCTGGTTAACATTATCAACATGTCAACACTCATTGGGAAGACTGCCCGAAATGATGGGAGATATACTGATTGGACAGGATAAATGGGACATACCTGAGAAAGCAGACCCCATCTTTCGACCATAAAATATAGATGGAGATTTCTCCTGATACCGCCATCCATGTACATTATGGCCATGTCGACGTGGACAATTTTTTATTAAATGACCTGTTCGATGGCAGGGTGAACATCTGAAAAGGACACCCCAGAGATCAAGTCTCTGATTAATGTTTAAATCACCCCATGATAAGTCTATGTGGTCAGGAAAACTACCTATATATGCTTTTTCGATAAGAATCCATGCCACACATTTATCTTTCTCCCCGGGGCATTTTGGGTCCACATAAACACATTTTCCTATTGCATTACCAATCTCAATAAGAGTTTCCTTGGACCATAGTTCAATAGGAAGCCCAGGAATCTTGACCCATATCAAGTTGTTGGAAGGAGTGTTCCGCAAAGGATTGTAACCAATATACCATTTCTGAAGTGCAAGGAAACTTTTTCCATGGACCCATGGAAGTTTGTGAATGATTTCCAGATCTTCCTCACTCATGAAGTGAAATTTGTACCAATCTTTCATGAGTTTTGCAATTTGAGGAATATAACCCGATAATGATTTCCACTGAAAACCAAGACATTTATGCATCTAAACATCATCCATTTCAGGAAAATGCCAGCGACCAATCAGAGCCCTGTCTTGAAGACTAGCTATGCGGTCGGAGAGGAATACACTATCAAGGTTTATAGCGGAAGGTGGCGGGATAGTTTTAACAGGTCTCTGGTTAATATTACGTCTCATGGATGGCTCCACATTTTAATTCTTGATGCGCGAAAACATGCTAGTCATGCTCCCACTCATTCCTCGAATCCAATAGGTCACCAACACCTTTCCCACAATCCAGCAGAGTGGGGAGGACCAAATCCTCTGCCAGCGTGGACTGCCAATCACTCAAAGGGATAGCAGCCTCGTGGTAGGCCTCGGCCAGAATAGTAGCATGTACCATAGTAGACGTGGCCGATGCATCTGATAAAGGGTCCATGATGACCAAGAGGAAAAAGGAAAATACGACACGCACCCTAACTCAGATAAAATACCGAGAAATCCAACATTGATTTCCAAAAGATCTAATCATAAATAGAAGCTGACAAATGTTGAACATTCTGATGAGGAATGATATGGCCAATAAAGGAGGGAAAAGGATCACATAAGGTGAAACCTGACAGGCGAAGCCTCGAAAAGTAAAAAAGCACACTTTCCAGGAAAATTCAAGGCTCAAAGAGGATAGATACCATCAAGCAGTAAAGGACATATGACGTCTGCAACAGGTAGATAAGGCAATAGGCTGAAAATTCAAAAAAACGGTTGCTACTTTTGGCAGAGAGTTTGACATGACCCATCAAAAAACATTCCCCGATGGACCCAAAAAACAAGGGACCAAACTTTTGAAAAGATCCAGTCCCGGAAAAAGAAACAGCCGAGATGTAGAGGTTTTCTGGCCCAGAAAAACCAGTTGACAGGAGAGCATAGGCCAGAGGCTCTCGAAGGGAAAAGGATCTTCACATAATAGGAAAAACCATTAAGATTTATGAGAAAATAGGAAGGTTCAAACAGCAGCAAATACACCCCTTACAAGTGCACCACCAATATCCCAATCTAAATATAATGTCGACTCATGGTCTTGAGATAATGTAGATATCCGATGGTCTGATGGAAAATTTACGGGGAAGATTTAAAAGGAAAGCAATAAAACCTTGCAAGAATCTATGAGAACAAAAAGAAGACATTTGCAAGATCCCACATCAAAACCAACTACTCTAGAAACTGTAGAGCAAGATATTTGATTTCTCTTCAAATTCATACGAGAAGCATTTAGAATCCATGCAAATCCAATAAACAATCTTTAAACAATATCAGAGACTCATGTACTAAGAATATAGCCGCGAGTTCTAATAGAGGAACTTAAACATCCCTAACAACATAAACTTTATAACAGAGAAGGTAGTTAAATATAAGTCTAAGAGTTCCCCTTACCTTCTTTGATGCGATATAAGCCCGAAGCCAAGCCTCCCCGAGAGAACGAAGACACCCTTTGTCATTAGCAACATACCGCTCCAAGGCCCAGAAGCCCAGTGTTATGAAAACAACCCAAAATAATAATTGCAGGTAGAATATGAAGCATGGGCAATGGAAAAGCAAAGTGCACAGGATAATATGGACTATATGACAATGAGCCAAAGTTGAAAAGCCAAAACAACGTAGCCCCCTTAGAAAATGGAGTTGGGATCACTTCCACACCATATCCAGAGAGAATAACGCTCGTAACAGCGTCATATTCTAGGAACGTAAGACGAAATCTCAGCAAAAAAAATCGACCCACTAGATCTGACCTCCATTTACAGAAGACGAAAGGAGCATGAAGGGATTTGACACGTCCAAACTCACATCGACACAAGTAGATTGTATGTAGGGATAGGTGCCGGATATCCAAGGAATTCCATGACAAGAACAGAAGATGACAAAATAGGGATAGCGCATGAATGAAACATGACCAAAACGCATCAGGAAAACACCAGCTGTCGCCCTCCATTATGATATTTGATGAGCCCCAAAATTGGTAACAATTTGGGCTCATTTGGCCTCATTTTCATTGTTCAGCCCTTGTTCAAATCCGTCACTTTCTATAGTTTATGCGTTAATTTTAGTATGTTTGTGTCTTTGGTACGAATAGGGGAAGTTACTTTTCCTAGGTGGTTAACAAGTGTCTATTTTAGGTTTTTGACATATATTGGAGCAAAGTCAAAACAATCATTAGCTATAAGGCAGTCAAGCCTGAAGTGAGGACTTGAAGGAGGGGGTGCCTATGGCATTCAATGACCCTTCCTCGGGATTTTCACCTTCAACTCCGAGCTCCAAAGACCACCAAGCCGAATCTAGAAGGCAGCCAATCAGCATTTAGAAGGGGACTGTTTGACTCACAGTTTGATAGCCGAGTTCCACAGATTGAGGAGGCCAGCTAGGTCCCTCGTTATCTATAAATGTTAAGGCCTCAGCCTTTGTAAAAAGACTTTTGAACCTATTGTGTACTTTGCACCTCGGTGCTGCAGCTTTATTTTGTTCCTTTGTAGCCATTTTCGGCATAATTGTTATGATTATTTTTGGATAATGAGAAGCAGTTTCGTTTCATATCAAATCTGAGTTTTCATAGGAGCCAAAGCTCTCAGGGTTGGGACCAACCTGAGAGCCTAGGACCTCCTTTCTGTATTATTGTTTTTCCTTTACGTATCACTGTTTTTTCCTCTTTTATGCATTTGAACACATTGCTGTTAAGTAGATTTCGTTATGATGCTGGAATAGATCACTGTTTATGAATGACTTTGGTTTAGATGTTTTGGTAGGATAATAACAGCAAGATCTCCAAGGAAAAGAGACAACTACACTCCTGGTTTCACCTCATCCTTATTGGATTTGGGGCTGAAATTGAGGAAACAGTGCTGCCTCACAAAAACACTAGTTTGATGTTTATGCAATCTTTTAGTGTGCTTGTTTTATTTATAGAGATTAGTCATGGGTTTGGACATCTTAGATGTTTCTTTACATAGATGGTGTATAAGGTTTTCTTCCCAAATAAAGTTGTTGCTCCTTTATGTTGATTGATGGATAGAATAGACTAGTTTAGGATTTGATCATTTGCAGGTTTTTGTAGAATTGATCAAGGCCCACCGTGCAGGGCATCGTCTTCCTTCATCCATCCTCCCAAAGCATCTTCTAAGCCTCATGTTCTGTCTCGTAGCTAAGCTGCCATTTTCCCATCTATCCTTTGTGTCTATGAAACCTTACCTCCTTGCTCATCATTGCCTTAGCCATCTTCGAGCCAAGTCAGCCTTCTACACCTCTCCACCGAACTACCCACCAGTCCTTACGCCATGTTTAGACCCCTATCCTACCTCTACATCCATCCATGCACCTTCCCTCACTCATCCACCTCCTAAAAACCGACTTCCAAACATCCCGTAGAAGTTCTGAAGTTTCCTGTAGAAATTCTGAAGTTTCCTATAGAAATCCTGAAGTTTCCTGTAGAACCCCTGCAGACTTCCTGTAGAAGCTCACAAGTGAGGTGTCCTGATAGCCAAACCTTGTGAGACTCTGGGGAAGAGTGTTAGGGACTCCTTAGACCCCCTCTGAGCCTCTCCAACTATTCCCAAGCATTCCTCTTCCTTGATCCACTCCTGCATAGTGAAGCACAGTTCAAGCATATGCATGTGAAAATCGACACTTAATCAAGAAAATACAAAAAGATACTTTCTAGGACAAAAGTAGTCTAAGACATGTGCATTTTCCCTTTTTGAAGTCAATGGCATCTCATTCAGTAGTTTTCATTCTCATTGTTGCATCAATAGAACTAGCTGGTAGAATTAGTGTTTGCTAGGGTTTGCATTCCTCTTTGGCTTTCAATTTCTTTCCGCAAGTAGATCAGCTCCCCCTTTGAGTTAGCTTTCATCCATCATTTAAAAGCTTCTTCTAAGAACTTATAGAAGTTGGCTAAAGCCCTAGCGGACTTGTGCCAGCTGACCAAGTGACAGCTGCGACAAGAGCTAGTACTTGTGCATATAGCACCGTCGCTTCCAAGTTTGTTACGAACAAACGGGTTGATAAAAGTAAAGAAGGGAGTCCCAGGAGTTGCAGCATTATTGCTGCAATACTGGAGCCCACCATCTTTTTGGCGCCGTTGCCGGGGAAGCATCAGAGTATTGGTGATTGTTGCTTTTCTTCTATTTTCTTCTACAACCTTCTGCTGAGTAGTTTATTTCATTTCCATTCTCCAATTTCATTTTCGAAAAAGTAGAGTAGACATTTCCTCCTTTCATAGATTAGCATTTGAATTCCGCAATTTCAATTCTGCAAGCGTAGATTAGCATTTGAATTCTGCAAGCGTAGCTTAGCATTTCAATTCCGCAATTTCAATTCTGCAAGCATAGATTAGCATTTCAATTCTGCAAGCGTAGCTTAGCATTTCAATTCCGCAATTTCAGTTCTGCAAAGTAGATTAGCCCTTTCCTGCTTTCATTTCAATTCCGCCTTTTCATTTCAACAAGATAGTTAGTTGCAGTTCAATCTATTTTAGTTTTGCAGGTACCAGCAGAGCAAAAAAAAAAAAAGCAGTCAAAAGTCTTTCCATTTCATGCCTCGTAGGAACAGAGATAAAACCGACAAAATCTTACCCAACACCCCCACCACATCACTGAGTCAGCCTTCTCTCTTCTCTGGTGACAGTGAGCCAGAAGAACCTATAGGTGAACCTCTTGAGATATACAAAGATCCTATAACAAAAGAAGAGTTAGAGAACACTCCATCTGAAGCCATGGCTGAAAACCGAAACGGTAGAAGAGAAGATGAGAGAATAGAAGGTGCCTTTCCTATCCGAGAGATCAATGGAGACATGAAAATGAAAAACATAAGTCCCTCTGCTTTACCTCACTTCCATGGATTGACTACTGAAGACCCTGATACCTTCCTGTTTGAGTTTGCTGTCCTTTATCGAACTTACGACTATGCTGAGGACAAGAAAAAGTTGAAACTCTTTCCCTCTACCCTCAAGGACACAGCATTACGCTGGTTCATGGGGTTACCTGGAAATAGTATCACCACTTGGGCTCAGATGCAACAAGCTTTCAATGCCAAATACTGGGACTACTGTAGGTCCAAGGAAACCAAGGGAGAAATCTTTCGGATGACCATGGGAAGCGATGAGTCTTTAGAAGATTACAAGGAAAGGTTCCAACTTATTTATAAACGGGCCAGGTGCACACTTGACCCGGAATCTCTGAAGCTGGTTCTGCTTCGAGGAGTCCCTGAAGACCTTCTGGACACCCTTAACATGCTAGCTGGAGGGGACATCTACCAACTACCTTATGAGGACATAAAGATTGTGTTTATAAACAATTCTAGGGCGGCCCAGAAGAGAGGTAGGGGGAATCCACTTTTAGCTAGTACCACCTTCTCCAAGCATGAGTTTGCTAACTAGATGGAAGACCTCAAGAGTGAGATGAGACAAACTATTGCCATGTAACTTGATACCTTCCGAATTCAGCAAAAGAAAGAGGAAGCTGAGAGGGCCTTGGCCATTTTTTTTTCGAGATGCACAAGGAAGCATCCTAAGAATGAATGCCCATTGCACTCAGTAGAGGTATGTTTCATTTGTGAGGAAGACCACCCCACCAAACAATGCCCTACCTTGCCTGGATTTAAAGCCATGTACCTAGGGACTGAGGCGGCAACTGAGCCCCTCTACTTCCTCAACCAAAGGAGGCCACATGGACCCAGACCTTACCAGTAGGGGATGCAAGGGACATCCCAAGCCTATTATAACCCCAACCAATCCGCTCATATACCTTCTTGGGGCCCCCCTGCTCATCCTTCCTGGTCCACACCTCCTCCGTGGTCTTATCCATCTCCATACCACACTCAACCTCCTCCTCATTCGTTTCACTCACATGCCCAGCCACAACCTCAGTGGAATGCACCTCAACTGGGTTGGAGGCCCCAGTACAACACTCCTCCCACCATTTTGCCTCCACTACCAGCTCAACCACAACCATTAACTCCTGCTCCTCCAAGACAATCCTAGATGCCTGCTCAACCGAACCCGAACCCCAACAATAGATAGACCCAACAGGTATATACTGGGGAGACAACATGTCCTACCTATGCCGTGGAGATCCAGGAGATCAACCTGCAATCTGGGAAGGTCCTTCCAGAGTGCCAACCTCCTCCCCTAGAGGAGGAGGATGAGAAACAAGAAAGTGAACCCCAAGCCATTCCACCCTTTCCTGAGCGACTCACAGTAACCACACTACCCAACCCAGAAGAGACTGAGCTTCTGGGAGAACTCAAGCAGTTGTGTGTGAAAATACCACTTCTCCATGCCATAAAAGATGTACCAATATACAACAAATTGATTAAGGAGAAGTGTTTCAGGCACCCAGGTAGGCGAAAGAGAGATGCCTCAACTATCAATGTCATAGGACAACTGTCTGATCTTATGTTGGGGTAAGTTATCTGTCCAAAGTATTTGGAACCTGGGAGTCCTGTAGTTGATGTTCACATCAATGGAACCATCATCCCCCACACCTTGATTGATCTAGGGGCTGCCATTAATGTGATGACCAGGGACACCATGCTTAAACTCAACCTTCAGAGTTCCTTAAGGAAGACCTCGACAGTACTGCAGTTGGCAGACCGCTCCACCGTGACTCACGAAGGGATTGTGGAAGATGTCCTAGTCTTTTTTTACTCTTGGGAGTACCCTGCGGACTTCTTGGTCCTTTAGCCAAAGGCAAAAATCACTGGATACCCCCTCATTTTGGGAAGGCCTTGGCTAGCTACTGTGGATGCTTACATCAGCTGTCGAGCGGGAAGCATGACCATCAAGAATGGGCCTATGTCCAAACAGCTGGTCCTATACCCTCCTGCCCAACCTCTGCTAGAACATGACTTACCACTCTGGTTGGAAGAAGCAGATGAGGACGAGGTCTACTCTGCACCATTGTGCACAATGGAGGCCACCAAGGGAGGTCCTCAAACTGAGGATGATTTTATTGAGAAATTAATCCAAAATCCTCCTCCCGGTGCATTGTCCTTAGAAGAATTGGTGGAAGATGCCCAAGCCAGTGCTTTAGTGGACCTCTATGTGACTCATCCAACCTCTCCCGGAGTTAAGAATGTGGAGTTTGGCCCTGAAAGAACTTTAAAGATCAGCTTCTCTCTCTCTCCCTCTCAGGAAAAAGAGTTATGTAGCCTTTTGAACCGCCATTTGGAGGCTTTTGCCTGGAGCTATAAGGAAATGAAAGGAATCCATCCTTCAGTATGTACCCATCATATTTACATTAAAGAGGACTGTAAGCTAGTCAGGAAGCCTCAGAGGAGAATGAATCTGGCCCTTATGGACATCGTTAAAGAAGAATTGCAAAAATTATTTGATGCAGGATTCATCTACCCCATCTCGGACAGCGAATGGGTTTCCCCTCTGGTGTTGGTACCCAAGAAAAATGGGAAGTGGAGAACTTGTGTAGATTACAGAGAACTGAACAAAGCCACCAAGAAAGACCACTTCCCTTTGCCTTTCATAGATCAAGTGTTGGATGGCCTACCAGGGAAGAAGTTCTTCTCTTTCCTAGATGGGTTCAGCGGGTATAATCATATCCAAATCAGCCCGGAAGACCAGGATAAGACCACATTTACTTGTCCATGGTGTACCTTTTCCTACCGAGTCCTTCCCTTTGGGCTATGCAACGCTCTTGCCACATTCTAGAGAGATGTATTGAGCATATTTGCTGAGCTGGTTCATGATTCGATGGAAATCTATATGCATGACTTTACTCCTTATGGGTCTAACTTCCAAGAAGCCTTGTCCAACCTGGGAAAAGTTTTAAACAAGTGCATTGAGATGAACCTATCCCTCAGTCCTGAAAAATGTGAATTCCAGATGACTGAAGGGACCGTGTTAGGTCATACCATTTCTCGTCAAGAATTACAGGTCGATCCTAACAAAATTGCTATCATAAAAAAGGTTCCACCTCCTCAGAAGGTAAGAGATGTTCAGAGTTTCCTAGGCTTAGCGGGATATTATAGGAGATTCATTAAAGATTTCAATAAGCTAGCCTCGCCATTGTTTGGCCTCTTAGGAAAAGATGTTGAGTTTAAATGGCTTGACGACTATCAAGGGGCTCTGAATGAGTTGAAAGATAAGTTAGTGTCTTCCTTGATCTTGAGAGGCCCAAACTGGGCCCTACCTTTCCACATCCACACTGATGCCTCAAATATAGCCATAGGGGCAACCTTAGGACAAGTTGAGGAGAAACCTCCATATGCCATATACTTTGTCAGCAAAAACCTGTCCAAGGCTGAAATGAACTATACTATAACCGAGAAAGAGTTCCTAGCCATAATCCATTCCCTGAACAAGTTCCGACACTACATCACTAGTTATCAAACATTTGTACATACTGATCATGTTGCGATTAGATATTTAATGAATAACCCTGATGTAAATGCTCGTATCATTAGATGGTTACTTTTGTTGCAGCAATTTGATTTGACTATCGTCGACAAACCGGGTAATGAAAATGTTGTTGCTGACTTCTTGTCTAGATTGGATTTGCCTGCAGGTGAAGAAGGAATAGTGGATGACCAGATGCCAGATGAACATCTGTTTTCTATCTCAGTACTCTCTCCGTGGTTTGCTGATATAGCAAACTACTTGGTATCAACACAGTTCCCTCCGCATTTATCCTCAAAGGAGAAGAGTAGAATCGTGAAGAAGAGTGCCCCATTCACTTGGATCGGGGGCAACCTGTTCAAACTTGGCTCGGATCAGGTCTTGAGGCATTGTGTTAGGGAGGAGGAAGTCTTTGACATTCTCCTAACCAGTCACGATGGACCCTGTGGAGGCCACTTTGCAACAAAGAGCACTGCCTTCAAAATTCTACAGGCAGGCTACCATTGGCCCACTCTTCATTAAGATGTCAGAAGATACATCAGCCAGTGTGACCGATTCTAGAGGATGGGGAAACCGACTCCAAGGAATGAAATGCCTCTCCAACCTCAAGTGACCCTCGAGCCATTTGAGAAGTGGGACATGGATTTTGTGGGCCCTATCAACCCTCCTTCAAGGCAAAGGCCTTACATAATTGTGTGCACTGACTACCTGACAAAATGGGCAGAAACAAAGGAAATCAAAGCATCGACAGAAGAAAAGGTGGCTAAGTTTTTAAGAGAAAATATTTTCTACAAATTTGACTACCCAAGAGAGTTAGTCACCGATCAAGGAAGCCAGTTCACCTCCAACTTAATTGAAGGCTTGCTCACTCATCACAAGATCAAGCATAGGACTTCCACCCCATATCATCCTCAAGAAAATAGGCAGGTGGAAGTCACTAATAGAGAATTAGAAGGTATTTTGACTAAGTTGGTGAGCAGCAGCAGAAAGGATTGGGCAGATCACTTGGTTGAGGCCACTTGGGCCTACAACACCACTTGGAAGACCACAACCAGTTTCACACCTTATGAGCTGGTCTACGGGAAGAAAGCTCTGTTGTCAATAGAGTTTGAGTACAACACATTGAGGATGGCAGCTCAGCTAGACCTAGATCTCAGCCATGCTCAACATGAAAGGTTATTGCAGCTGAATGGGTTAGATGAACACAGAATATAGGCCCTCCTCCTCTTAGAAGTGGTTCAACTTTAGAGGAAGATATGGCATGACCGACACCTTAATGAAAAGCAATTCTAGCCGGGAGATTGGGCGCTGTTGTATGACTCTAGACACAAGGATTTCAAAGGGAAGCTGAGGAAAAGATGGCTATAACCATATACAGTGGAGAAATGCAATGAAAATGGTTCAGTCCTTATCAGGGCCATTGATGAAAAATCCATCCCCATGCTCATCAATAGGCATCGACTGAAGATCTACAGGAAACCCCTTTCGAGGCAGGAGTTCATTGAGACTGTGGAAAAATCAGTGCTCGTAATAGAGAAGGGTTCTGCTTCTGTTCCGGCCACACCTTGATCATCATAAAAGAAAAAAGAGAATAAAAATATCCCTGGACGAAAACCTCTCTGAGGCGCCCAGGGCAGGCAGTAAGGGTGAAAACCTCATGGAGGCACCCGTGCTGTTTCTCAGAAAATAATTTTTTTTTGAAAAAAGACCTTTGGGTAAAAAACTCTTTGAGGCGCCCAAGGCAGATAGTAGGGGTGAAAACCTCATGGAGGCACCCCTGCTGTCTATCTTAAAAAAAAAAAAAAAAAGAGAAAAAAAAGAAAAAAGAAAAAAAGAAGAAAAAAGAAAAGAGAAAGTTTAATCTCTGAAGAATTATTGCAGGTTGCAGGAATACAATGCAGAAAATGAGGCCTTCCAAAACAAGGACAGGGGTCCATACCGAGTCACCAGGCATCCTCACATACACTCCCTCCATGGACACTCATCTTCTCTAGGATTTGGACACAATCTGGTCGAGGTTCAACCTCCTACAGGAAGTTCTGCATTTCTGTAGGAAACATCCTGTAGAGCCTTTGGGCAGGCCATAATTGATTCTGGAGAGGGATTTGAAGCTTGAAATCTGTTGATGTGGCATGCAACCACCCTTTTCTTCTATCCACCACTTGTTTCATCTCCTTCCACCGACATTGCAACAATCTAGTTATGTATCCCTGCATAGTCATACAAGAGTTATGTTTCCTCAAATTAATTTTTTTTTTCCTCCAAGTGACAAATCAAGCATGCAGAGGCTAGCACACTGTACTTGTCAAGGCTCCATCAGGACCCTTCATCCATGAATGCAATCACACTCATTTCAGCATGCATCCTAGGAGGAGAAGCAACTACAGGATGTCTTACAGGAATCCTGTAGCAGCTGATCTGCCTGGAGCATATACCATGGAGACACCAGCAGCTCAAATCAGACGAAGCCGGTGCATGCAACATTTACCACCAGATGATCGGGTCTCGAAGTATTACATCCAGCATCGACCAATAAAAAATGAGCTCCAGCGCTCGTGCATGAAGCAGCAACAAGCAAATCCATCGTTCCATGTCCCAAAGCCTGCAGAAAACATCCACGGCCACACAAGTAAGTGCCTAACCTTATTCGTCAAATTGCATGGACTATACTCTAAAATTTGCATGACTGTGAAATGTGCAGATTGAACAAGTTCGGTGGCCTATCAACTGGCCACCCACAGCCAATCAGATGGCCTCGTGGGATCCGAACAAGCCCAGTTATGCTAAAGGGACAGGCAGTTGACACGTGGGAAGTGTCCAATCGGGGAGAATCGACAGTTTGGCAGGAATGGAGGTAGTTAATGGCAGAGAAAGGATTTGGCGGTCAGAGACACACCGAAGAATGATGGCTGTGATGTTGGCTAATAGATCGGCCTGGACAACTCACCCCCACGCCATGAATTGCGCAGTAATTCAAATTGCTTGACCGAATAACTCACGATGAACCGTTGTCATTTGCACTTGCAACGGTTTTGCAGTAGAGTACGCCTCCTCCTCCTCTGCAGTTTGTTAGCCCAAGCTTCTCGGCCCATTCCAACATCCTTCTGTGTCTCAGACTTCTCCAGAAGCACCGTGACATCCTCTAGAAATCGGAAAAGCTTTCTATAGGAAGGAGCTCTACAGGAAACCTGACATAACAAAGAAACCTAGACTGTTGACGTTGAAGTTGGCAATTCGAAGAGAGGTAGGCCCGAACACACCATTCCCATGAATGATATTTCAAAATGTGCTGAATTCGACGTACTGGAATAGAAAGATTAAAAGAAAGTCTACCTGTGCATCAAAATAGCAGTTGTCTTGTGGTTGCATGAAATTTCTTCGTTGATTTGCGTCCAAGATTTTCTCCACGGGTCCTGAAGAAAATTCCTCCTATAGAAAAGTTGAAACACTGTCAGGGCTAGCCGGCGTGGAAAAAATGTGAATTTTACATGAGTATATGTATGCTGGGGGGTGGAAATTGAGCTTTGCACTCTATTTTAGGGAAACCAGAGTCGTCCTTCTGTACACGGGCATTCGAGTTTTAAAACCAAGGAATTGATACAAAGTAACCTGAGGGACACTGTTTTCAACATTCTAAGGAGGAAAACATACATAGAATTCCCCTTATGATCAAAGCACAAGCCAAAACAGGGCATTTTTCACCATGCTAGGAGGGTTTATCAGAAAGGAACCCTCGGATTCCAAGAAACTACAAGAAACTCTTGAGGTGGTAGACCTATTTACCCGTGCAAATTGGATGACCTTATGTGACAAAATTTAAAGTCACGATGATGAAATAACAGAGGAGTTCCTAAGGTCCCTGAAGCCTAAGTCGAAGACACTAGCCACTGTAAACTTCAGAGGGTTGACCCTAAAGCTCACCCCACAACTCATTAGCAGAGTCACTAATCTAACATTGGGGATACCCTGGGATAAAGAGGAGAGGAAATTGGGCCAAAAGGCCAAAAAGGAATTCTTCCTACCAGAGGAGCAGTTTTCAAAGGATAAGAATGGGGTCTGGAGAGCTAGCCTACAACCATTTTGGAGTGAAGTAAGCCTTCAAATTATGAAGTATATTACCTGTGAGGGGCAGTTCAGTATTGTATACGGTTATCACTTCCATTTGCTAACTGAACTCAGGCACAAGATGGATTTACCTACAGAACAAAAATTGAGCATCCCCTACTTCCTCCTACAATCCTTGATTGAGTGTGCCACAAAACTGAAGGAAGGGACACTAGACTAGCTAGCCCATCATGGGCTTATCAAGCTCCTAGTAGAAGATGCACTACATACCTATATTGTCCCTCTCTCCTGGGAGATTTTTCGCAATATGTCTAAGGATGATGATATCCAAATTTTGGCCGAGGAACTCACTTCCTCCAGCAGCGAGGAGAAGCAGCACATTGAGACAAAAAAAGAAAGCCAAGGGCCAAGAAACCCTGGGCAGATCACCAAAGCAAGGACAAAAATAGAAACGAGAGAAGGGCCAAGCTGCTGAGGCCAAAATTGTGGGTGGAAAAATGACACAAACACCCAGGGAGAAGAGATTGCAGAGCAGGGCAACAAGGACTGAAAAAGTCCAAGCAAGTGAAGTCACACCCAAGGCAGCCACAACCAAACTAAAGGAGAAAGAACCCCTAGCCAAGCAGGCCAAAACATTGCAAACTGGTTCTACAGGAAGCCAGAAAGCCACTTCTACAGGAAGCCCAAAAACTGCTTCTACAGGAAGCCCAAAAACGGTCAGCACATGACTTTCTACAGGAAGTCTAGAGAAAGGGCAAGGGAAGGAAGAATCTCCTGAGGTTCTAGCTAGGGAGGTAGCAGCTGTGCTAGCCACCCTCAACACATCTCCAAAGCAAAAATAAAAGCGGAAGAGGGAGCCTTCCATGTATTTTAAGGCAAGAAGAAGCACGAAGATTAAAACTGGCAGACCAAAAGAGAAACAGTCCAAAGGACCAATTACAATTGTAGACACCCCATCCAAACAAAAGACATCCATCACATATGAGTGGGGAAGCCCGAAGACATCCACATGGAAAGAAAGGATGGAAAAGTAGAACTCAGAGGCCTCTCTACAGGATGCTACGACTGTTCTACAGGAAACATTGGCTAGGCTGAAGGAGACCGAAAAGATGGAGGAAAAATAGCCAAGTCATCACTAGAGGAAGAGAAGGCTGATACCATTATGGAACCAAGCCCCCAGCCCAGCCTAGGCTCTTACTATAACTTCTTAGAGGCCGGGAAGATCATTCCCCAAAAATTCACAGTGCCACTTTTCCTAGCACTAGAGGAAGAAAGAGTAAGGACCAACACTTGGATGAAGATCGCTAAATCCAAGGGCGTGGCAGATATAGGTCCTCTGCAGGAAAAGCTCAAGGAGGCCCAAAACAAATTGGTAAGGGTACGACCTGTGGAGAGCTACTAGCAGGCCAAGCTACAGGAAGAGAATGAGCTGCTTAGGCAGCAACTACAGTTACAAGGACAGAGGAAAGAAGATAGGCCTCACCTCTTGGGAGAACAACAGCAACAGGAGGAGGCCACAATAGCCAAAGACACCACAGAAGAACAACAGAGAAAGGAAGGAATGCAAGCTGAAATTGAGCCACTAAATTGGAAACTACAAGAAAACGAATTGCAAGCAGGCCTAGAGATACAGTCTCTAAAACAGGAGATACAAGAGAAGGAGGCCCAACTGGCCTGCATGGCCAGTTGGGCAATGGAAGCTCTGCAGTGCAGGAAACCAACCAAATCCTATGCCCTATACCTCAGGGAGTAGTGGTTGCAATTTCAGATCAACACTTTGGCACATAGAGGTATCACTCAAATCCAAAACCCCCAACAATTCAAGGCTTTATGTAACAACAGTTCATCAGAAGATAAGGCCAAGCTATCAGAGTTCTACCTTCATAATTTGGCCCTTCCCAACATGACCTCGTGGGACCCCAACACTGCAGTAGGGGATATGCAGCTTATGGCCATGACCTCGTGGCTAAACCATGAAGAAAAGAGAGCAGCAGAGGTTAGAAATCTCATGGACCAGGAACTACAAGAACCACTACTGATTAGAGAAGAGCCAAGGGATCCATCAGCATTGTTATCTGCCCACCAGCCCCTAGAAAACAACTCTCAGGCCCTGCTAGATTACATGGATCGTCAAGTTCAGGCCATAGCACATTTTGAGGACATGGAGCGCATGTTGGGGGACAACTGTGTTCATGCTTGCACCCGTAAGTGGAACACATTGTCCCACAACCTCAAAATCAGGGAATACCACACCCTAACTAGAATGAGGGAGGCCTTGGCACAAGTGCCTCTCTAGAAAAAGTCCATGCGGAATCTTCAGGCCAACAGGATAGGCCTCAAGTTAAGTCCACCTTTGCTTTTGGGGTTGCTGGAAGGAGGCACAGAAGAGGAGGAGCATAGGCAGTGGGAAGAGGTGGAAAGGAAGGCCGGATTCCATGACAGTGAAGAAGATATTACTTCAGAAGCCTGGGATGTGAGGGAGGTGATCAAGGCAATCAAGGATGAGGAGCTGGACTGGTTGCTCAGAGGATGAGCAACCTATTTAGCAGGGGGGTGATGATGAGCCCCAAATTGGGTAACTTATTGGGCACATTTTGCCTAATTGTCCCTGTTCAATCCTTGTTCAATCCTCCATTTTTCATAGATTATGCAATTTTTTTTAGTATGTTTCTGTCATTTGAATAAATAAGGGTGGTCACTCTACCTAGGAGGCTGATATGTGGTTATTTCAAGTTTTTTGGACAAATGTTGGAGCAAAACCAAGCAATAATGGGCTAGGTGATAGCCAAGCATGAGGTGAGGATTCATAGGGGGGTTGTCTCTGACATTAAATGGCCCTTCCTCAGGATCTCCACCCTCAACGCTAAGCTCACAGGCCACCAAAACGGATCCTAAAGGTAGCTAAGCAGATTTGGGTAGAGGGACTATCTACTAGCAGTTGGGATAGCCGCGTCCCTTGAATTTAGGAGGCCTGCTAGGCCCTCGTGATGTATAAATAATAAGGCCTCAGCCTTCGTAGTTTACTTTTGAAACTATTGCATTTTTTTGCACTATAGTGCTGTCACTTTCAGCTTGTTTTCTTGTAGCCATTGTGGCATAACTTTCGGGTGATGACTATTTTTTGATAATGAAAAGCAATCCTATTTCATATTAGCTCTGAGTTCTTTATAGGAGTCGTAGCTCTTACGGTTGGGCCCAACCTGAGAGCCAATGCCTCCTTTATGTATTGCTAGTTCTCGTTTACGCATCGTGGTTTCTCCTTTATGCATTTGCAAAATTATTTCTGTTAGGCAGATTAAATTGTGCTGATTAACTCGACCACTGTTGATGGATAGAAAGGCTTTTGATATTTAGATTAAGTTGGTAAGATATCAAAAAGGAAAAAGCTTTAGAAAAAGGCCAATGAGTGCCTATGGTTTCACCTCTCCCTCATAGGATCAGGGGCTGGGATCAAAGTAACCTTGCTTTCCCAAACAAAAACACTATTTTTTGTTTTGCCATGCAATCACTAGTGTATGATTTTCATTTGCAGAAGTTGGTAAAATGTTCAGATCTTTGAATGCTTCGTTGCATAGTTAATATACATGGTTTCCTTACAAATAAAGATTTTGTTCATTCACTTTACTGTTAGCTAGATCAGATTAGGTTGGTATAACTAGGTCTTTGATTACTTGCAAGTCTTTATTGGTTCAGTTGGAAATATACATTGTAGAGCACCTATACCACTTCTTCATCCACCCGAACTTTGTCAGACCCATTGGTTCCATCCCCTAACTGGGTTTCTTGCCTCACATTTGTCATTTTGCCCACATAACCCTACCTTTTTGTGCAACCATTGTTTCAGCCTTGTTTGAACAAATTCAGCCATCTACACCTTCTCCCAACTCCATCCACCAGTCCCTGGACCACTTCAAACCCCTATCCTACCTCCACACCCACTCCTTTATCTTTCCTCACTCATCCATCCTCCAAAATCCCATTTCTGAACATCCTGTAGAAATTCCTCAACATCCTCTAGAACCCCTGCAGACTTCCTATAGAAGCTCACAAATGAGGTTTCTTGATAGCCAAACTCTCTGGAAGGGTGTTATGGACCCCTTAGGCCCTCTCTAAACCTTCCCAACCTCTTCCAAGTTTTTCTTCTTGTCGATCCACCTCTGCACAGTCAAGAACAGTGAAAGCCTATGCATGATAATTTTGATAACTTATTCAAAAATATAAAAAGATCTTTTCTTCGGCTAGAGGTAGTCTAGACCCATGCATTTTACCTTCCTAGAAGTAATGGCATCTCTTTCAGTAGCTTTCATCCTCTTTTTTGCATCAGTGAGACTAGCTGGTCAGATTAGGGTTTGTTAGGGTTTGCACTTTCTTTCAGCTCTTCATTTTCTTTTCGCAAGCAGATTAGCTTCCTTCGAGTTAGCTTCCATCCATCAGTTAACAAGCTTCTTCTCAAAGCTCATAGAAGTTGGCTTGAGCCCCTAGAGGACTTGTGCCAACTGACCAAGTGACAGTTGCGGCAAGAGCTAGTATTTGTGCATACAACACCGTCACTTCCAAGTTTGTTACGAACTACTGGGTTGATAAAAGTAAACAAGGGAGTCCCAGGAGTTGGATCATTATTGTTGCAATACTGGAGCTCACCAACTATTGCTATCCATCATTATAAATCATTATTGGTGACAAACTTTGAATGTCACTACAACACTTATACTTTTGGTGACGCCACCTTTGGTGACTTTTAGTTTTTTGGTGACAAGGGCTATGGTCCATCGCCATTGCTCATATGAAATGGTGAAAATCGTTATACATCATTATAAATCATTATTGGTGATGGACTTTGTATGTCACTACAACACCTATACTTTTGGTGACGCCACCTTTGGTGACGTTTAGTTTTTGGTGACAAATGCTCTTTTGATCGTCACCAATGAGCTTATGGTGACATTTTTCACCCCTCACCAATGTCCTTTTTTCTTGTAGTGATTTATGATGGAGTAGGCAACTGACATAAAAGAAGTAGTGAAATGTGAATCCTTAATAATTGGTATGAGTCCTCATGGTGTTTATCCAGTCCACTACTGATTGATTTTTTTATGTACATCCATTATATTTAAACCCAAATGCATGAAACTCTTATAGGTTTTAACCCTGTAAAGAAATTACCTGCATATGAATTCTAAAAAAAAAATAAACAAAGGCGAAAGCATAATACATAAAACAAATATACACAGAGATTTTGCCCTGGATCCCAAAACCAGGACTACCAGATTGATTTTTTTCATTATGATCCTTTGAATGTTACAATACATATATATACATACCGAAGCATCCAATACCATGGACCAAAAACCATCGCGCCCAAAAGAATGTGCGAAAACCATGCACAAAATCATAGGTAGGTTCACCCACCTAATATAGGGTCCCAAACAATTTTCCCCAGGGCGCTGCCCCAGACCTCATAGAGGGGGGCTAACCGCCCCCCCCCAAACCCCTTGTGATCCCCCCATTGAGCAATTGGCACAACGAAGGGGGGAATCCACCCCCACTCTTATCCTCAGTTAACTAGGTGGACTAATCATGGAAAGAATATAACACAACCCAAACATTCTCCCACCTGTTGTTTTCTTTCCACAGGGGGACACATGAGAGCTTAGTCATTTGTCTAGCCCTGCAATGCCCATTGTTTCTCTACACTAAGAGAATTTCTTAGAGCTCAAATATTTTTTCAATGCATCTGCAACATTCTTCAAAGTGTCCACCTTTACCATCAACATCTTTTTGTCTTCTATCATATCCCTCACAAAGTGATACTGAACATTAATGTTCTTTGTCTTTGAATGGTAAGAAGGTTTCTTTGCGAAGAAAATTGCACTTTGGCTATCGAAATATATTCTTATAGCTCCATGTACTAATCCCATGCTTGAACACAATCTCTGCAACTAGACTACTTCCTTGCTTGCATGCGTGGCTGCCATGTATTCTACCTCTGTAGTTGATAATTCCATTATAGTTTGTTTCTTACTCATCCAACTGACTGCGCCTTCAAATAGGTTAAACACATACCCACTTGTAGATCTTCTTTGATCCAGATCTCCAGTCGAGTCTACATCAACAAAGCCACGAATATCCAACACTATGTCCAATCCTGGTCTTCCTTGGTAGCACAAACCATAATCACTAGTGCCACGCAAATACCTGAAAACCCGCTTCACTACCGTACAATTCTCCTTCCTTGTTTTTGATAGAAGCCTTCTCAATACTCCCATTGCATGTGCAATGTCTGGTCTAGTACAGACCATCACATACATCAGGCTACCAATTTCACTTGCATATGGAACATGGGGCATGTCCTCTTCTTCTTCTTCTATCTTGCAACACTGTTCAACAAATAACTTCACACCTACAGGAATAGGAACCGTCATTGGCTTACTATCATTCATATTAAACCTCTACATTATTGTCTCAACATACTTTCTCTAGTTTAACCAGAGCTTCCTCTTTGCCCGATCTCTTTTAATTTCCATGTCCAAAATATAGTCTGTATCACCAATATCTTTCATGTCGAATTTTGAGGACAATTGGGTCTTGAAATCCTGGATAATTTCTTTGTCATTTCCAATCAGTAACATATCATCCACATGCCAACCCAGATAAATAACACAATCACCAATTAATTTAAAATACACACAGTGATCTACTTTGATTCTGGTGAAGCCAAGTCCCCGTATAAATGTATCAAATTTCTGATACCACATCCTTGGTGACTATTTTAACCCATATAGAGACTTTTTTAACTCGAATACCAGTTCTTTCTTACCCTCCACCACAAATACTTTAGGTTTCTTCATGTAGATCTCTTCTTCTAGATCCCTGTGAAGAAATGTTGTCTTCACATCCATCTGTTCTACCTAAAAATCAAAAGCAGTAGCAATAGATAAAAGTAATCTAATAGAAGCTACCTTGGCAATAGGAGAAAAAATATCACCAAAATCAATTCTTGGCACTTGGGAATAACCTTTTGCTACCAACCGAGATTTGTATTTATCCACCTTTCCTTCTACATTTTTCTTTTTCTTGAACACCCATTTGCTGCTAATGGGTTTCCTTCTAGCCGACAACTCAACCAGATCCCAAGCCTCATTTTTGTGCAAAGATGTAATTTCATCAATCATCACCTCGTTCCAGAGTTTTCCATCCTTTGAATCGACTACTTCCTTCATAGTTATGGGATCATCATCAGTAATAGATAAAGAAAAATTTGAAAAGAAAGCAGATGGACAATACCTTTCTTGCTTCCTTCTCTCTCGAACTGATCTTCTCACAACCGAAGTTTGTGGCTCTTGATCTTCTGATTCTTCTTCTGCTGTAGAGTTTGCTTCTTCCTCCTTTAGCTAAAACTATATCTTCTCAGGTTCCTTTGGTTGGACTTCATGTTTAATAACATATTTCACCTCTTTGAACACCACATATTGGCTATACACAACCTTCCTTGTTACTGGGTTCCAAAGCTTATAACCCTTTAAACCATCCTTATACCCAATAAAGATGCACTTTTCAGATTTACTATCCAACTTGGTTCTTTTCTCCTTTGGAACATGTAAATATGCATCACATCCAAATACCCTTAGATGTGAAAGAGCGGGTTTCTTACCAGTCCATACCTCTTGTGGAGTCTTATCCTCCAACACTGATGAAGGTGATCTGTTGACTAGGTAACATGGTGTCTCCACTAGCGTTGCCCAGAATTCTTGTCCTAACCTGGCACCATTGAACATGCTTCTTGCTCTTTCCATCAACGTCTTGTTCATTATTTCTGCAACTCCATTTTTCTCAGATGTGTATGGAGTAGTCTTTTGTCATGCTATACCACACTTCTTACAGAATTATTCAAATTCCTTCTTGCAAAACTCTCCACTTTTATCTATCCTCAACACCTTTATCTTTTTCTTTGTCTGGTTTTCCACCAGAGCCTTAAATTCTTTAAACTTGTCAAAGACTTCATATTTCTTCTTAAGGAAATATATCCATGTATTCCTTGAGAATTCATCTATAAATGATACATAGTACACAAACTTACCCAGTGATGGAACCTTTAAAGGTCCAAACACATCACTGTGCACAAGCTCTAATATCTATTTCACCCTCTTACCACCAGAGGGGAAACTCACTCGATTCCGCTTCCCATATACAAACGTTTCACATAAATCAAAATCCAAAGAGCTATTAGTCATACCTTTTACCATACCTTTACCATGAAGTATTCTAGTGCCCTTCTCTCCAATATGTCCAAGCTTTTGATGCCATAGCATGGGTTTTTCTCTAGAGACCACTAGATTTTTTGCTCCACTTTCAGGAACCACATAACTGTTGCACCCATCAACAATAGTTCTACCTTGCAGCTTGTACAGAGTTCCAATTCGAACTCCCCACATCAATACCAGTGCTCCCTAAACCATCTTGTAAGTTTCTTTCTCGAACATTATTTTTACACCTACATCATCCAACTTGCTTACAAAAATCAGATTTCTGGCCAATACAGGAAGATGTAGAACATCCAGAAGTGTTCTAATCCTTCCACCTTGCAAATTCAGCTTAACTTTTCCATGTTCAACGATTTTAGCCTTTCTGTCATCCCACAAGAAGACATCACCACCACCATATTTATCATACTCGCAGAACCACTCTCTATGGGGAGTGAAGTGAAAGGATGCACTTGAGTCAATCAATGATGCCCCATGATCTACTTGTGTACTTGAAGAGGCCAAGTACACATCCCTACCTTCAACTGAGGTGGTTTTTTCCTTTGCAGAAGGAGCATCATCAGATCCCTTTCCTTTGTTAGGAGCTTTAGATTTACAGACCCTTTTGTAGTGACCTGCCTTTCTGCATTTCCAGCACACATTTACAGGTTTTCCTGTAGATTTAGATCTCCCTCTACATTTAGATCTCCCACTTGATGACTTATTTTTGTTTCTGTTCTCGAACCTTCCTCATACAAACAAGGCGTCACCATTCTGGCTCTCCATATTTTTTCGTCTCATCTCCTCTGTTAGTAAGGATGAGGCTATTTCATCAAACTACAAGATAGTTTCATTGCTACCTATTGCAATAACCAAACTATCCCACGAATCTGGTGGAGAACACAACAAAATGATGCACTTATCTTCGTCTGAAATTTTAATATCAATAGATAATAACTCACTTACCATATTATTGAATGCCTTCAGATTCTTTGTCACTGAGTCTCCATCTTTCATCCTCAGGTTATACAACTTTTTCCATAGGAAAAATTTATTCACCAGAGACTTAGATTGGTACAAAGTCTCTAACTTGTCCCACAAAGACTTAGTCGTAGCTTCCCCTGATACATTCATCAATACTAAATATGAGACACACAATCATATTGTGCTCTTTGCCTTTTGATCCAACTTCTTCCATTCTTCATCAGACACTCTCATTGGTTTAGTACCTTGATCTACTTTGATCCACTGATCTTTATCTACCAATAAATCCTCCATCTTGAGTTTCCATAACTCAAAACTCTGACCATTTGTTGAGGCAAATTAATTATCTATCATTTAATTATTAACTCGGGGGTTTTGTAAAACTTGCAAAGCATGTGTGCACTATATATGCTAGAAATTAACTTTCAATTTAGATCAATCTAACTATGAAACCAAATAATGACAAACCAAATTCACCTATTCTAATTCAACGATCAATTCAAAAGAAATCATAATAGAGTGCGAGGTATTGAAATCTTAATCTACCACACTTGCAAGAATTGAAATCTTGATCTACCACACTTATAGGAATTGAAATATTAATCTACCACACTTGCGGGAATTAAAAAGCACACCACTCTTTTAGAAATGAAATTACATGAAATGAGATCTACTCTAAGGGATCATGTGTGCATTATCAAATCTGAATCCTATGAAATGAATAATCAAAACCACATGACATAAAATGAAAGAAAAAAAAATCACTCTTGATTTACAGATATGAAAGCAAATAAAAACAATCACTCTTAACCTCTCACACAGGAAAATATATGAAATAAATAAATCTTAATCTATGAAAAACAATAAATATCACACATTGTTGGTGGCCAATCCAAAAACATGATGGATGGAAAGTTGAGAGGCTCCAAATGCAAGCATAACCAAAACAAAGTGAACATCACTCATGAGCATGGTGCCAAATCCAAATTCTATATTCAAAACATGAGAATTTCCCCAACTTTTCACATGCCTTTTCACATGCCTTTGGAAGGAGAAGGCTCTCCTATTTATACAAAAACATAAGAAGCTATCTCAGTAATGGAGGTCCATTATTCTCTCCCTAGATCCCTAGAAAATCTCATATAGTTACAACTTAAATAGGTAATGATGAGACACATATCCTTTTTGACCTTTATCCAAATATTCTTCCATATCTTGAGCGAAATTCGAATCTGAGCATTGGAGACCACATAAGGCTGCCTTGGAAGCTTCCAAATGACCTACACATGTCATGAAACTCAAGCCACTTTTAAGTATTAGCAAGTATATGTCATTTTTCTAAGTTTTAAACATTTAATTCACTTATAATACTAGAAACCATTGACTTTTGGAAAACACAAAGGTAACCCCATGTAATGATGAAAATGGAGGCTAATGAAAGGTTATATGTACATGGAGTTGCGACATGTGAGTGAAATGGTGGCGATAAAGGTGAAAGTGGATGATATTTTAAATACATTTTGGAGACTCTACATACCCCACAACTGATGTTATTGCATGTCCTCATGCAACCTATTGCATTGTTTAATTGATTTGCTTTTGAATGAGTTTGGCTTATATCATATGTCCTTAAACTTTGCATTTGATAGTATTTGACAATTTTATTTCGTTTTGCAAAGTGTTCCTTTCATACATTGAATTGCAACATGTTTGGTTGGTTTTTGTGTGACAACCAAATCTTAATTGGTATTCATTCTTATGTTTCAATACCTTGTTTCATTTTGTTGCAGCAAGATTCATTGAACATATTTCAGAATGCATCTTTAAATCAGCCATATAATATGCTCATCATTTAGTCTTTATTTGCAAATCACATAACTTTTTGAACCATAATGCAATATTAATGATTAGGACAAGTATGTTAGGATGAAATGAAGTAAGATGAAATGAAGTGATATGAAGAGTGATCATAAATGGATGTCCCTTCCCCCCAACCAAAGGTGTTTACAGTTTTTTTTCAAATGAGAAAGGAAATATGGTGAAGTATTTTCCAAAAATTATAACTTCAGTATTCAAGGAATTCTATGTTTAAAAGCTAGAAAAGAACATACCTTTACTTACCTAGGAAGTGGACAAACTGTGCATATGTAGAGAAGTTGTAGCTACTGCTGCAAAATGCTGAAATGATATAGTCTTCACCTGCTTCAAACCCTGATGGTACAATTCTAGTCATGTGAATAAATGTGTTGTTGTCGAGCATGAAGAGAAGTCATTAAATTTTCAACCATTGATGAATGTCATTAACCAATGCGAGGAAAAATCTCCATTAATGTCAACGAGTGCCAAGGTACCTAAGTACATCTTGCAACGTGTGAATAGATGAGCTAATGTCAAGCCAATTGTAAGATCTAACGATCAAGGGGGGCAGCTTGTAAGCTTTGGTGAGGCCTGTTAGCTGGTTGTTGTAATCAATCTCTTTCCTGCTAGTCATAAAGAAAGGGACAACCCATTTGCTCACAACTTGTATTTTACCTTCAATGAATCTTCCATATCGGTCAGACCTTGTCAGCGAAGAGAGGAACAAAGTGGGAATAACCACCCCAACGAATTGAACATATCGGGAATAACCCCACTCTATGAAGATAACATATTGGGCAGACCAGGTCAGCGAAGAAGAGAATAACAGAGTGGTCAGGACCATGTCATCAAGTAGAACTTAGTTTCAGACCCACCCGAATAGAACAGAGTTGAATGAACAGGTCATTGAATTTGACATATCGGTCAGAATAGTACGGTATGACCTACCATGATATATACTTGTATGATATAACCCCCTCCTTACTATACTCAGATAGAACTATTCCGTATCCTTATTCTATTGTTTCTTTAACCCTTATCTATGGGGCTTGAAAGAGGCTTGGATCCGCTTTCTCTACCAAGTGACGAAAGTTGGGACAATCTTCAATTGGTCCTCCATCTTCTTGTCCACGACCCTGAGAGATGTCGTCTCCAGGGCCAAATATCACACTGTTGGCATTCCTACAGCCTTTGACATGTCATCTTACTTGCTAAATATGTGCCACCAATAGGTTCCCAGACATGGGATGGCAGTGGCAACTGAGTGAAGCACCAGTTCATGTGTATTATCAGGTTCTCTAGGAACAGAAAGATAGAGTAGACTACACAAGGACCAGCAAGGGCTCGACTGATAAGGAGAGGATGCGGGATGTGACCCCGAGAGAGGATGCCCCGGCAAGGCTCGACCAACGGGAGAGGATTTGTGAGCATTTTATGGCCCCATTGTACACACTGATATTCTGCAAACCAACACCATGTATGACAGATAAAGCGATGCAGATAATGGGGGACATTGGGTGATTTGTACGTTACAGAAAATGGTACCTACATCAGAATATTTGGAGCCATCAAGCCTCCAAACTTGCTTCTTAAGTTGATTCAAGACAAGCTGGCCATACAAGAGAGAGCATACCAGACATTCCTACATGGAGTGGGAGCTACCCTGACTCAAGACAAGAAAGCTCCATTGCGCATTCAACCAACATTGCATGAAAGAAAGCCAGCTAGTACTGGACAAAGCCATACAAAGCCAGCCCAGCCAGTCAGTAACAAAACCAGCCACATCATAGTTTGTAACAAAGAGATTCTATAACCATGTTCCAAGTCTTCAAACATACCTTTATGACCGATTCGGTAGTTCCCAGGTCATCCATATCGTCTTTTTTCACTTCTCTTACCTATGAAATCTAATATCAAGTTGAACGAACTCATCCGGAAGTGAGCCATTCTTCCTCTCTCATTGGTATATTATACTGCCTTACTGCCTTCCGTTACATATAATGCTTGGCTTGACAATGAGTGAATTATTGATTCGATTTATTGCATATTCGGGGGTGGGGCAGTACAATGGACAGAATGCAGCACACTTCTTGTGCGGTGGGACATTGATGTATTCCCATGATTGTCAGTGAGAGAACTTGTCATTGATGCATACAAGCCTCAAGGTACTAATAAGGAATCTAGCCCTAAACCTAGATAATGTGTTGATGTCGATAGGCCAAGATTTGTTAGAAGAAAGACCTTAATGAATCCTCCATCATCTAACGTGAGCATAAAACAATAATTTTGAAGGACTATGGATGAAAATTTTTGCAGTGAATCAAGGTTTATTTGAAAATGTGAAAAGGGAAAATGGAATGAATCAGATTTGTAAGGGAACTTAATGGTTTTATTGCTGGGTTTAAATTTTAGTGAAAGTGAGGTAGAAAAATGACTGTGAAGGAAAATGAGATGAAGATTTTATTGATTGAATAAGTAGGAATGAAATGGTAAGACTGGTATCTAAAAGGCTTCCAAATGGTGTGATGGATCTGATTCAACATTCTTTATCCAAAATCATGTCCTCATGTTTGGATATTTCATCTGTGATGTTGCTTTGAAAGAAATGTGGTCTTTTAGAGACATTGTTTGTTTGTGTCCATCTGTTTAACTTCTTGGAACCTGCAAAAACTTAGTACTTTTTCTACAATGAAGTGTAAGATTATCAAGAGAGATAGGTGATTAATCTCTCTATTTATGACATTTACACAAAAAAAACTAAGAATTGGTACTAATAAAACAAATTCATGAAATATAATCAAAGGGATTTTTACCTATTTTGAAACTAGTGCCTTAGGTTACCTATGATGTCTTGTCAGCAATTTCTTCATTCTTTCACTATTTTAAATTCTACTAAAATCTTTCTCATTGTGTATATTTCATTGAGATCTTTCCAACAATGCTTGAATCGTCAAAATCTGATGTTGTATGAGAAAGTTAGGATGATTTGAATTTTGGGTGAAATAGTGAAAATTATCATGCTTAAGTGTGGCATGGGAACATGATGCTGATGTGAAGGATGAAGTAGGCAGGTGATGTGGCATGATGATCATGAGTTTTTTATTAGAATACGTTATTGACAAGTAGATCATTGAGTTAAATACATAGCCGCATAATTGTGCAGTTTCTGTAGCTTTCCACCTTGCCCATATCAGATCCCACCTTGCCCATATCTATCAAAATTTCAATAATTGTCACGAACTGTTTCCATGTTTTGATCTGATGCAAAGAGTTCCTTCACTACTTTATACACTTTGGAAATATCTATGTACACTTTGATGCCTCTTTACAGATTTCACCATCAATGTCTCTACGAATCAAGCCTCTTGTTGAAGATGTTGATGTAGTATTTACTCCTTCCAGAACATTATTTCTCAGAATAAGAGAATCAAGCCCACTTGGATGCATATTGCAACTGTCCAATTCACAGAAAGATAATAGGAATTCTCTTGTAGAAGAATGTTTGGCATTTTTGGAAGGAACAACTATATTCGAAGAGCGAACCCTTAAAAGCTTCGTACTAAGTACTAATCATTAGGATCTTGCCCCATTTAGAAAGAAAAAGAGATTCCCCTCTATTTCAATGAGAGAATTTACATCTGAATTTTATACCAACACCTTCCACCAAATAAGGATTTGATCTCAGCTTTATTGAACTTCTGTAAGAGTGCCCTCGACTTTACTTTCGAAAAGTGCAGCTGCAGAAGAAAACACTGATGTGGACTTCGAAAGTGGACTCTTTGATTCATACCGAGATATTGCTTGGAATGGTTGGTATTCATATTTTGGTACAAGAATAACAAAAAATATTTGATGATCTAAAAGTCATATCTCGTATTAAATGACAACTGAAAAATAAAATCAAAGCTAAGGATAACGTCTGTATCCTCATTTGATGACACAAATCCATCAACCAATAGGCAGCAAGTGGTGCGTGCATCTTGGCCGAATCTAACTTCTTTCACTCCATCAGCTTCCCTGATTCTTGGCAAATTGTTTGTAGGAGAAAACTGAATGGCAACAACTATTTTTGTTCATCAATTAAAAACCTGTTTTTTCATGAAATCTGGCAAATGAAGCTCCAAAGAACGCCTAATCTCTCCCAAGCTGTTACGAATTTGAGAAAATGATTCCTGGGTTTTATAATTGACACCATTCTGAGACAAATACATATCTTATTTTTTTGAAATTCATTTCAATTTGGCCAGAAATTGTGTTTAAAAACTACGTTTTAGAGCTCTTATGCATTCTGGCAAATGCTCATGCAAAAAAAAATTACTTGCTCGATTTTTTATGTCCATTGCCAAGCATGAATGAGGATGAGAGGAAGTCTGCAAGGGTAATTATGGCTTCATCTTATAGCCATTTGGATCATCCCTGGGTGTATGAAGAATAAAAATGAAAACATAATGATGTAGATACCATTTCGATCATCCTCGGGTGTGTGAAGAAACAAATGAAAACACAGCCATCTTGGATAATGATTTGGGTGTACAACTTTTGAAGAATATCCACCGGGGGTTGAATAACCCTCTACACAAGGTTCAAGCGATAGTGTGTCAAGATTGGCTTGACTTACATATCATGTTTTTTTTTAGATGGATGCTTCAAGTTTTCGCCCATGATGCTCCTATTAGGATATTCTTTCTTCAATTGTTTGAATTATTTCAACATGGTTGCAAGTGGACTGTCACTGATAACTTCAATATTTTTGTGCAAACATAGTTCTTATAGAAGAAAGTTTTCCAGGATTTTGATAGTGATGGATGCAGCATCAAATCAGGTTTCACTGCAGAAACAAGTCGTTTCTACAGCTCCTCAAAAAAGGAATAAATATGCAACAATTTGAAGCAAGATTTATGCATGAATTTTTTTATTATGATGGATATTAAGCTAATGCAATTTTTTTTACAGGTCGCATGAGAGCCTAAATAGTCAATTTCTAAATTCTCTTAAAAAAGAATTGATAATTTTTATTTAAAAATTTACATTTCCCTTATTCAAAAACATGAATTTTTTTTTTTAACTAATTAAAATCAAAACATCAATTTATTGAAAATATTTATGATGTTAATGAAAAAAATGCAAGAAAATGAATAAAAATCTAAATAATTAAATTTCTAAAAAGATTGCAATTAAGAAAAACAAATGCAATCAAGCTTGATTTTATTTTTCCTAATTTATCTACTTGATTTTTATTTTTATTTTTAAGTATATGAATGTTTCCAATGGAGCCATGTATGTAGCAAAATTATATACTCATATGAAGGTTTGAATATATCCCTTGATAAGTACCGGTGTATGAGAGACCAACTGTCTTGATTGAGATGATGTCAAAAGATGTTGAAGAATGGAATACTGGGATCCAATGACTGTCTTGAACCACAATTCAATATAATCTTGTCTTCCTTGGATTCCTTCTATCATGCCATGCAAGTCCTCACATATTTGATCTCCATTTGTAGAATCTGGTGATAGGCATGCATGAAACGTTTGAATCTTAGGTTCTAGCAACTGTTCTTTATTGACATGCATCCATGATTCTTGGACCTTATCTAAATCTTCTTCTTCTAGTTGTTGTTCTTCAATGGCAACTAGCAAATCATTTTGCAATACCTCAACATTTAAGTGGACTGAGGTGTTTTATTGTTGAGGATTTGAAATGGTTGTGTAGGTAGTGGCATGGGAATGGATCTTTGGGGTGTTTGTGTGTGTGGTAATGGGAAAGGTTGAATTGAGATTAACTGAGGGTGAAACTAATGTTGTGGTGGAGGTGAATGGTATGGATAAAATTTATATTTTTATTGAGGATAGTGAGGGAAAGATTGAGTATATGGTGGATTTCCTCTGTAAAGCTCTTCCCAACCCTATTTCCAAGATTCATTTTGAGATTGGGATTGAGATCGGTAAGGTTGCTAAGGCAACAATGTTTGCCAATTACTTTGAGATTGTTATGCATAACCCTGAAATTGTGCACAATGATATTGCATCATATTGGGTTGATGAGGCTGGCATGGTCCTCTTGGAGCTTGATTCACTCCATCATCCTTTTGGTAAACTTCCTTGAAACCTGGTAACGATGGGAAATCTTTAGTAGCATGTGATCATGTACAAATTTTACAAATTTTAATGTTATCAGGTGAACATTCATGCAAAGCAACATTTTCAACTTTTTTCTTGTTTTGCATTCTTAGCATCTTAATTTGTTCATTTAAATTACCAAGAATGTTTAGCAAATTACTAAGTTCAGTTTGACTTACCAATCTTGTTGTCAACTTAGTTTCCCTTGTGGTAACTAGATCTTGAGGAGATCTTCCATACTTTCCTTTTCCTCTTGATATGTTCTTGCATAGTTCACAAATCTCTTGAAATGACAATTGATAAACATCTCCTTTTCCTACTAGGTTAAGAAGATCAATCCATTCATCCTTTATAGAATTTAGTAGGAGAGTTTTTAATATATATGATCCTAAATTATGCATTCTAGATCTTTTGATATTATAAGTAAATCTCTCCACTAGGTTTTCTAGATTTTCATCCTCTTTTTTATTCATCTTTAAGACTTCATTTCTCAGATCATGGTGTTTGTAATGAATTTTATATTTTTCCAAAAATAATAAATTCATATCATCCCATGTCCTTATAGAATTTGTTCCTAAAGTCATGAACCATCTAAGAGCTTTATCCTTCAATGTTGTTGCAAACAAATTCAATTTTTGAATGTGTAATGAGTAGCCATAAGATCTACAAATGATTTCAAATTCAAAAGGAAAAGTTTATGGGTCTTCTGATATCATACCTTTGAAGTTAGGAAGTACAGATGGAGGGATATTCTTCATTTAAACATTGACATCAGTTTCTTGAATGGGAAATCCAAAAGGATCTCCATCCATTTCTTCATCCTCCTTCATCATCTCTACTTGCAAAAATAAGAATTCATGAAGTGGATGTGTGGCTCTTACTGCACCATGTGATATAGTGGGGGTGGTAGGTGATTGAAGGATTTTTTAATATAAAAATGATATGCAGTGAAATGATTTATGCATTTACATGCTTTGATCACGCATATAAAAAAACCGGAAAAAAAAAAAAAAAAACAAAAAAAAAAAAAAAAAAAAAAAAAAAAAAAAAAAAAATGAACCTCTATACTGAAAGCTAGTTCCTATGCACACTTCCCCGGCAACAACACCAAAATGTTGAGGCAAATTAATTACTTATCATTTAATTGTCAACCCGGGGGTTTCGTAAAACTTGCGAAGCATGCGTGCACTATATATGCTAGAAATTAACTTTCAATTTAGATCAATGTAACTACGAAACCAAATAATGACAAACCAAAATCACCTATTTTAATTCAACAATCAATTCAAAAGAAATCATAGTAGAGTGCAAGGAATTGAAATCTTAATCTACCACACTTGCAGGAATTAAAAATCACACCACTCTTTTAGAAATGAAATTACATGAAATGAGATATACTCTAAGGGATCATGTGTGCATTATCAAATCAGGATCCTATGAAATGAATAATCAAAACCACATGACATAAAATGAAAGAAAAAAACAATCACTCCTGATTTATAGATATGAAAGTAAATAAAAACAATCACTCTTAACCTCTCACACAAGAAAAGATATGAAATAAATAAATCTTAATCTATGAAAAACAATAAATCTCACACATTGTTGGTGGCCAATCCAAAAGCATGAGGGATGGAAAGTTGAGAGGCTCCAAATGAAAGCATAACCAACTCAAAGTGAACATCACTCAAGAGCATGGTGCCAAATCCAAATTCTATATTTAAAACATGAGAATTTCCCCAACTTTTCACATGCCTTTGGAAGGAGAAGGCTCTCATATTTATACAAAAGCATAAGAAGCTACCTCATTAATGGAGGTCCATTATTCTCTCCCTAGATCCCTAGAAAATCTCATATAGTTACAACTTAAATAGGTAATGATGAGACACATATCCTCTTTGACCTTTATCCAAATCTTCATCCATATCTTGAGGGAAATTCGAATTTGAGCATTGTAAGCCACATAAGGGTGCCTTGGAAGCTTCCAAATGACCTACACATGTCATGAAACTCAAGCTACTTTTAAGTATTAGCAAGTATATGCCATTTTTCTAAGTTTAATTATTTAATTCACTTATAATACTAGAAACCATTAGCTTTTGGAAAACACAAAGGTAACCCCATGTAATCATGAAAATGGAGGCTAATGAAAGGTTATATGGACATGGAGTTGCAATATGTGAGTGAAATGGTGGCGATAAAGGTGAAAGTGGATGATATTTTGAATACATTTTGGAAACTGTACACCATTAAATTTCTCGATCTCTATCTTTCCACTTCTCGCCATCTTCTTTCACTACCAAAATCGATCCCGCATATCTCCCATTGAACAGGGTCTACCACAGGCCCGAGCGAAACCCCTCAGCAACGAAGGTGTCCCCTTGAAGCCAAAATGGCTCTGATACCAAATGAAGGTTTTAACCCCGTACATAATTATTTGCATATGAATTCTAAAACAGAAAATAA
>APFE030859621.1:47702-65501 GCA_000404065.3 Pinus taeda
GAAAATACTGCAACAAACTGATTTATTGCCTCATGCTGGATATGCGGAAGAACTTCAGCAAGCCACAGTTTCTTAATGCAACAACTGTGCCCAGGTCATGTAAAGCAATCATGTCCTCTTCTTCATGTTTTCATTCATGCCATGTGACAACCATCTTGATCCAACAAAAATATAAAATGCAAACACAAGATGAATTAGGATCCAATTTTGAGCAAAAACAGGCAAAAATTTGATGAAAAATTATTGTATAAAGATGCCCTTTTGCAGCCATCGCACCTTGCCTTTGAGCAAGGTGGGATGTATATTGACTAGCCAGTTGGTAGCTCAGTATGAATCGCACCTTTCGATACTCATAAGGTGCAATGATTGGGGAACGAGATCTTCAAACCCCAAGGGCCCAAAAATGTGAAAAAACATGCTCATAATCAAAAAAGGATGGAATGAAAATGAAGAGCTCAAGGTTAGGTCCTACCTAGTCTTGACGGTGTAGAGAATAGTCCACCAGGTCTCCTGAAATCAACTGGTGTAATTTGAGGGGGAAAACTACTCCAGAGCTCCAAAATCCCAAATTTGAAATAGAATGATGAAAATGAAAGGTAAAACTACTTTTATGTTTACTATTCATGTACTTCAACCAAAATATTAGTTTTAACTCATTTTTCATACATATACATGTATTTCCAATCAGTTTGATAGAGTGATTGAGCAGGTTGAATGACCGATGAAAGAATATGATGTGCTAAGTGGTGAATTAAACATTTTGACCACAAACTGAGCAATGCTATCGTATGGTTCAAGCTCGTTAAAAAATAAACCTACCTCTGAGCAATGTTATCGCATGGTTCAAGCTCGTTAAAAAATAAACCTACCTCTAAGCATAGTTATCACATGGTTCAAGCTCATTAAAAAATAAACCTACCTCTGAGCATAGTTCCCCACGGTTCAAGCTCATTAAAAAATGAACCCGCCTTTAGTAAATAACCTTTGTTATTGCCATGCTATCAACCTTTTGAGCCTTGGTTGTGTTCCTGCCATCATCTCCATCCTTTCAGTCGATCATACACTTCTACTTGATTGTTTACCCTTTTTAGGAGCAACTACAACGATTGGTCTTGTTAGCCAACCTCTTCACATCACCTTGTTTTGAGAAGTTCCAAGCTTACCTAGAACCAGTTGCTACCCTAAATGCCACTCGTTCCTAAAAAATGAGTCTCCTTTAAACTCTTTTCAGACTCATTAAAAATGAAAAGATTTTCGAGCTATTGGCCTTTCCAGCTCGCTAAAGTAATGGGAAGTTCCATCCCTCTTGTATATTTTGATCTTTTTCGGACCTAAGGGATTATCTCATCAAAAGTTCGAGCGCTTGTCTTTTCGGCTCACTAAAGTGATCAAAAATTCATCCCTTTGGTATTATTTTATCCTTTTTTAGACTTAAAGGATTATGCTATGAAAAAGAACTACTGGAGTTTCCTTTTCATCCCTTTTCAAACTCTTGAAACATGAAAAGGACCGAGTTGTCTTTGTCGTTAAACTTGTTAAAGCAATAGCGAAAAACTTGTCCCCTAGACAAGAGTGAGTTTCACCGTCGATAGACTTGCTAAAACATAGCAACAGGTTTGCCTGAAGGGAAAATTATAGAAAAGAATATGTTATCCTCCTCAAGCTTGACAAAAATAAAGAGGTACTGGTCAACAATGACTAGGGAAAAAGGGAAGAAAGCTTGAAGAATTTTATGGTAGCAGGTCGCTCTTGAACATGACACTTACACTCCATCACCATAATTGAGTCGAGTTGGGTTATTTCTTCACTAGTCATTTCATCATTGGTCCTCCGCACCATCCATCTATTGGGGTTAATGCTACCAATCCATATTAGTGTTGCTGATATGTTCAAGAGAAGCCATTTAGTTGAGAAACCACCATCCAGTTTATGCCTCATCCACTACAATACCTTCACCCTCCATTTTTCATGATCGTCATTCCTGAACCTTGTGTCATCAGATCATTTTCACCTCGAGAAGATCATTTGCTTCGTTTCGTGTCATCGATGTGGTATACATTAAGGCCCTCCTACAACGGGTCACTTCTTATCGACATCAACTCAGTATCCAAGAAGTTAACTTAGAAACAACCCTTTCAATACTTTGAAGCTTGCATGCCTCAATGGCAAGTTTCTCACTTCTAGCGACAAGTTGACATCAATGGCCTTCGATCGAAAGATTTTGCGTGGTGTTCCACATCGGATCATATATTCACACCACGTGAATTTTACTATAGTACCTTGAGGGTCATCATCATTATTGGTGATTCCTCTCACATCCATTAACAGCTCACATTATTGGATGGTAATCAGGCGATGTCTTTCCATGTTCGACTTCACAACATCTCTTCACATGGATCGACTTATACATTGGGAGAAGATTGAACGAGTCTGAAGACCCCGGATCTAGTTTCATCCATCCGGGCTGTGACATATTCAGGGACATAAAGACATCAAATGTACACATAAGTTGCACAGATAGTCATCCGAGCTAGGGATGATGACTCCACATATAAAGAATCACCAGTTTGCAACTATAGACGATTATCTATCCTATGTACATGAAAATGAATTTATAAAGTTGAGCATGGGAATTCCCGCCTCAACTAGATCATGAAAATTATATTATGATGATGATGATGTAATGTATTATATCTTATACATGTCACCTTCCAGTTTCAAAAACCTCAGATCCTCATGATAAAGCATTTCACCCGACATCAAAAGAGTTAAGACTTCATGCTTTAGGGGGCAACTGTTATAGACATATTTGGGCACTTCAACCCCAATCTTATATGTCGATAAACTAAGGCTCTTTAAACCATAAAAGTGTTGTTTCATACCCTAAAGGATCATGGTCAACTGATTACATCATTCCCCAAATGTTCCACCTAAAAAACCATCTAGAACTGGCCAAAACAGGACCATACTGACTGCTCCACTGTCAGGGTGCGATACATACTGACTCCTACACTAGCCAGGTGTGATGCATACTGAAGAGGCCTTCTATAGGGTGCGATGAGTGAGGATGGACAAATTTCCGAGACAGTTTGCTAAGTGGATGCTCATGGAATCTTCTAGAAACTTCTCTTATGACACTTGCCTCTCTGAATTTGCCCAGGGATGAGTAAGAGATCCAAGAAATATCCAAGAGGAACCAAAAAAAACAAGTGGAATGACACTAATCAAAAACCCAGAGATGGATCACACCCTTGCACACATCTATAAATGGATCCCTCATCTGAGAGATCTAGAGGCTAGAATTTTATAATTGGCAAGGAAGTGCTGATAGTTTGAGGTTGAAAAAGAGCATTGTATTGTTGATGTGATCTTTCTTTTCATGAGGTGAAGAGGGCTTTGATGCTGGGAGGATGTTGCTGGATCAGAAAGCTAGGTTGTAATTCCCCCTTCTATTTTAATAAAGTTCTTTTAGTTTTCCTCCATATAATCGTGTATTTGTGAATGTTTTTATTTGTGAATCCCATTGCATGTTCATTGTATTTCTGATTCTGCAATGCTTATGATATAATAGATCGAGATTCTTTGATGGTGTTTTGTTACTTTGTCTCTACAGGTATTCTCTAAGCAAGATAAGTAGGAGAGGAGTTGCAAGCTCTGTCGAGGGGGAGAGAGATCAAGAAAGGAGTCAAGCAGAAGATCTTGGTTGGTTCCTTGCCTCTCTCTTATCTATCATACATAGAGGAAATCCCAAATTGTTTCTAGGATAGTTGCCAATCCTAGAGGGCTAGTAGATTGAAAAGACACTAGTTTTCTCGGAAACACTGGGGCGTTGCCCCGGACCTCATAGAAAGGGGCTAACCACCTCCGCTGTGCAATTGGCACAGAGAAGGGCTAGTCATGGAAAAAATATAACACAACCCAACAACTCTCAATATGAACATAAAGGAACAAATAAGTTACTAATGATGGGAATATGAAACATCCAATAAGAATTAGGTGTGATAGTTGAGAATTGACCAATCTCTCCTAATAGGTTGGTTTATCAACAACAATTCCAGGCTGTAAAATTAAACTAAACATCCCCAAAACAACTCAATTAATGACAACAGTATCTTCCCTTCCCAGAACCTTAGAAATTATTTGTAAAATTGGTCTCACATCTTCAACAAAGGTTTCAAGAGGAAATTGAGTTGGTCCTAAAGGTAAATTTTTTCCTGTAAGCATTAAAAAGAATGTCATTTGGGCATAATCCTTTCTAGATAGATCCTGAGAGACTGTCAGTAGGGTTTCCTCTCAAAATGAAGTGTAAAGGTTTGAGGATGGAAAAACTAGAGCTTCCTAAATTAGAAGAGAAAATTTTTGGAAGATATTTTCACCTAAAGCATTCATTACAAAATAATTTTGGGGATATAGAGGAAAAACCAACCAATAAATGAAATCAAGGAAAACATACGTCTAGGGAATTATCGCAATAAACAGACCTGACCTTATACCTACAATGTAAATAGGGGACTCTTTTTGGTTGACTAGGATGTACTGACAAAGTTCCATTAAGTTCAATGAGCAAATGGGATCAAAAACATCCCTCTCAGTGTCCATGAGAGGAATTTGGGTCGAAGAACCTAACAAGGCAATTTTCTTAGACATTTCAATGATTTGAATGGTAAAATGTGATGTATAAATACATGGATAATGGTAGCCGTCATTGGAAAAATGAACTCAAGTAGGAAAACAACTGCAAACATGCTACAAACACTAGAAAATGAAGTCGACAATGTGAATTATGAGAATGAAAACAAACTTTATGGAGAAAATAGGAATACTATAAGGGAAAAAACGGGATTTAATGTTGAAGTGATGTGTACGAGATGGGATGATGTGGTAGAAGTGACATGATGATGTGACAGGGTGACGTGGTGGTAAATTTTAACTATTCCTCATAGTCACGCTCACTTTCCATAGAGTTACGGGAGCACCCACTGTAACAGGAAAGGTCCGCCAGCACTGATCCGGCAATTGATATTAGCCATTGATTGTTGGTCAACCAATTTGACGTTGACTCCTTTACGGAGGCACTCAGATGCATAAATTTTGAACCCTTTGTGATGTCGAGTTTCTGCCCTTGGGAGGACCCGACGCCGCGAATAACTTTGCCCGATGAGTAAGCCTGACATTTAACCCTTCAATTCATTTAAATCTGTCAATGCCCCACCAACATACTTTACCATAATGCTGCATCATATTTATTCTCAATGCTAATCCACCATTAATTTTTTAAGATCCTACATTATAATAAGTATTTTTTTTTTTTTTTTTTTTTTTTTTTTTTTTTTTGTTTTTTTTTTTTTGAAATATATAATTCTTCTTTTTCATAATTAGAAACATTGTGAGAAACAAACTACAACACCATGATCACACCTAAACTGGTGTTGAGATCATAAATTGTACCGAGCTTGGATTCCTAAAATTTTCTTCGCCATCCTTGAGGAATTTTCCTGTCTCCAACCTTAGGCTTTATCATGTATCCCGCCATTACTGGTTAAGGGATTCCTAGTCCGTTGGCAATTTTCCTGAGACCACCTCACCTAGGATTCCAAAACCATCCTGGAATCGAAAGCTCAAACCGATAACAATCCCATCACACCATGGCTATCCAAAAATGGCAAGGCTAGGCTAGAATCCACCATCAAATCCTAAAAAAACCCATGCCAACGACAACAAAATAACCATATACCAAAATTCACATACCATGCATGTCAGAAAAGGCTAGGAAATCACACATGCAATCTATTACTTGCAAGTATTCTCGCTGAAGCTGCTTGATCCTTGCCTTGCTTTTCTTTCATTATCCTTCTTTTCTTTCCTTGTTTTTCCTTTCCTTTCCATCCTTTCTTAATTTCTTTCTCCTCTTGCTGTTCTTCTCCTCTCCGAGGTTAATTCCAAAACTAAACCGACAAAAGGCACCAACTAATCCTCAGAAGCCTTTTTATTAATCAGGCCTCTATTTTCTTCAATTTTCCATTATTTTCCTTCATTTTACTCCTCACATGCAACCTATGACCTTTCACCTTCCTTTTCTCCTAATTTCCATTATTTTCATAAATAAAATGCCAATAATGTTATTTTTCCTTTCCAAAGCCTTACCCATTTCCTTTGCCAATTTCCCTTAGCCATAAACACATCAAGTGATGCCCACTAGGATATTTTTCCCAACATTCAACTTGGAATAAGTGTCCCTTCCCAATGGTATTATTTTACCTTATTAACTTTTATTACATCAAATTTTAACCTCGGGCTATTGCAATATTTAAGGCCTACATATGGATTGAAGAACAATGTCATCAAAGGGAATTTGTTTGGTGAAGCTATAATAAGGAGAATTGCAAATTAGAACAATAGTATGGCACACATAAGGGAATTAGCAATACAAGCATAGGGAAGAGGCCTATCTATCACACATGAATATTTCATGGATGATATCATTATATTTTGATTGTCAACAGTTGGAGAGATCTGTACTCTAAAAAAATATCCTCATTGAATTTATGAAGGCTTCATGAATGGAAATTAATGCAGGAAAAACCCATATATATTTTTTCAATATTGATGTGGAAATGCAACATCATTTACCTCGATTTATGGGACTCTATCTTAGAAAGCTACCATTTAAGTATTTTGGAGCTCCCTTGTAGGAAATCTCTTTGTGCTTAGCAAGTTAGCAAGGCACTTTACACGAGATCGCTCAAAGGCTCGAATGTTGGACTTCCTTATCACTTAATCTGGCAAGAAGAATGGTGCTTATAAAATTCATTCTAAAAGCTCCACTATTGTACTAACTATTATTCATGGTATCTCCCAAATATATCCTCCAAGCCATGAACACTCTATATTGAGATTTCCTCTAGAGGGGAGCAAAAAAAGAAAAGAAGTGTTATTTAGTTGCATGGGAAAAACTATATCTATCGAAAAAATAGTAGGGGGCTTGGGTATTAGAGATCCTAAAACTTTTAATAGGGTGATGGGGGTGAAACTATGGTGGAGATGGATTCAATTTGGACACAAACTATGGAAATCTATTTAGAATATAAAATATAGTCACGAAATCTCTCAATTGGCTAATTTAATAAACCTTGAGTTCCCTCAGGGATCATCAGGATGGAACTTGGCAGTAGAAATCAATTGTTTTGTCCAAGATCATGCATTTTGGGAAATAAGGGGGGGATGAATGGCTTTACTTTGGAGATATGCATGGAAGCAATCACCTAGATTGATGGACCAAGAAGAGCTCCAAGAATTAGAGAACTATACTTCCAAAAAATAGTGTACCACAATGTCAGCTTTTTTGGAAGCCAATCACAAACTCCACTGATTGGAGAAGTTGGAAGATAACATAATACTGGTTGGATCACCTGATCACAACAACCCAAAGTAACCTCAATCAAGAATTACACCATCACAAAATTCCAGTTGTTTAAGACAGATACATTAAGTTGGAGATAACAAACAAAAAGGATGTTCACAATAAAGTAAGCATATTCCTTGTTATATGGTCACAAATATCTACCTAAATAATCTATCTGGCATAAAATATGGAGGCGGGGAAACTAACCAAAAGTTTCTTATTTCCTATGGTTGATATCTAGAATACATGCTCTCTTGTGGGATAAAATTAGGAAAAAAGGCTTTGCAGTTCCATTGATCTATCTTTTATGTAAGAATAAGGAGGAAGACTTGGAACATATACTTAATACATGCCCCTACTTTACAAAGCTATGGGACTAACTCCTACACATATTCTTTCATTTACAATAAAAATATTACAATATTTCATACACAATTGGTCAATAGGTACATGGAATCTTCCACAACCCTATACTCAATAAAGATTGGAATCTAATACTAGGATTCATTTTATTGTTAACTTGGAAAGAAAGGCAAAAAAGGGTTTTTAAACAACTAGAATCTAAAGAGAGTGAGGTTTATCATCTAATCTACGAGGGAAATAGAGAAACTAATGTATCCCCTCTGTGGACACAATACAAATAGGAAGCAAACCATCAAGAGGCTAGGGTCCTAAAAAATATAAAACCCTCTCGATTGGTGGCACATAAAACATCTCCCCATCCTTCACACATGGGGCAAAGATCTCCATTATACTTTACGCTACCAACAAGCTTCATAAAGCTTAACTTTGATGTTTTCTAGGGAAGCAACCCAAGCTAGAATGAGTATGGAGGGATATTTAATGATAACAGATGTTAATCCTTATTCCTCTATGCTGAAAGATGTGAGATCGATAGAAACAATGTTTTTGAATTATTTGTATTGGAGTTAGGGCTCCAATATGCTAAGGAGAATGGTTTTACAAAACTCCAATATGTTAAAGAAAGAGCTCAACAATATAATGGAGTTACATGATTTGACCTAGGCTAAAGCTATAGTAACCCAACAAGAGCCCACTTGTATACCAAAATGAAACCAAGACCACTATCCCTCTTGCTCCTTATAATAAACTTATCATATACCTATGGGAAGCCCTCCCATACAAGGTTCTCTCCCCTATTCTTTCTTTAGTGGAAAATTTGTTCGACTACATCTATATTTTGAAGTGTTGTGAATTTTGATCACCTTATGTGACTCTTTAGTAGGGGCACTGTACATATCCCTAGGAGTTTATAAAACTATATTCAATACAATTAATCCCTATTAGGTCAACCATGTTGTTACTACCCCTCGACCTCCTTTCTAGGTCAAGAAGCTTCACCCCTCTCCCTAGGAAACCATAGCAATAACTTGTATATATGACTATCTTATGGTCATTTCATGTTTGGCCCTCTTGAGGCACAAAATGATGAGGAAATGATCATAGTGGATGACAACACTTTGTACATAGACTGTAATGTAGGTCCTTGTTATGTTAAGTGTTACTTTGTAAACTAGAATTGTAACCTGAGTGTTGTGTCATATGATGTATTATTTATCATGCATTATAATAACATGGAAATTAAAGCTATACAAAGCACTTATAAAGGCTATGACTCTAATCAAAGAGTTCTTGTTGATATTATCCATTTCCCCATAACTATTGGTCCCATCACTCTCATGACACCTTGCTTTATGGCCAATAAGGACTTTAGTGACAATTTTCTCTTAGGAATACCATGGATTCATTGCATATGTGTTGTACCATCCACTCCCTACCAATATATCAAATTAAAAAATATATAGTGAAAAGGGATTTACTATTGAGTTCAAGTTTATATTTTGAATTTTTTATATTCCTTGAAGAATTTGGTACAATATAAGTAGAAAGAAAATATATTGAGTGTACCAATAGTAGGTGTACTTCAGTTAAATGAGAGTTACAATCACGTTTTTATGCATGTAGTAAAGAATGGAAAAGTAAATTATTTTCTTTTTTATATAATTTTCATAACAAAGACAAGATATTATAATTGCTATAGGTGTTATACCTTAATGTAAAAGCATCAAGGCAAAAACTTTGAAAATTCTAAAACTGGAATCCTATTGCAGTAACTAGAATTTTTTTTGTGTAATTGCTAATTATTTTAACAATTTATCTGCTACAGAAAATATCAAATAAATCGCACTGCAACCTTCACAAATAAAATATTGCAGGAACAATAGCATTGGAAACTGAGAAAATTCTAGCATACACATAATAAAATTGACACCATTCTTTTTGGAAAATCGTTTCTAGAAAAACCCAACTTGGGAAAAACCGGTGCGACAGTGAGGGTTTTTATTATTATGCAGCAGCGAAAATCTAAGTATAATTTGGATGCCTGAAACTGGCAATCCACAAAAAAGAAAAAATGGGCAAAATTATTGAAGGGAATTACCCTTCCTCCATAAGCAATCCTGACACAACCTACCTATAGGGAACTTGGCCTCTTGAAGCCTCTCCACCAACCTCTGCACTTCTCTACATATTCTCTTCGATGTCAAGCCTCCAACCAGTCTCTGATGAAGTTGTTTTTCCTGCCTTTGCTAAGGAAATCATCTCTCCGACACTCTAGGATATATGCTCGACCTCTGGATCTGAGAAAGGTTCACTACAACAAAACCCTGTGATTAGCGTCCCTTTTTTCTTCCTTTTTTGCGTCTAGAGCCCATTTTTGGTGCTATTTGTGTCCATTTATCAAATATGGTGCAAAAATTGATGCAAAGTTTGCACCGAGTTTTTCACCAAGTCTTACACCAAGTTTAGCACCAGGTATTATAATAGGTTTTGCATCAGGTTTTACACTAGGTTTTACGCCAGGTTTTATGCCAAGTTTTCTGCCATCCTTTGCACCATGTTTTGCATCAAGTTTGGCACCTAATTTTGTTTCGCCAACTTTTGTATCATTTATTGCATCCACTTTTTGCTCCTACACTTGCATCAACTTTTTCATCATCTCTTGCATCCTCTTTTCCGTCATTTTTTAAATCATTGTTTGCATCCATTTTTACATCATTTTTTGCATCCCCTTTGCGTCAAGATTTGCATCGCGTTTTGTGTCTCATATTGCATCTACTTTTGCATCGAATTTTGTTGCATCAACTTTTGCAGCATATTTTTCATCCATTGTTGCACCCATGTTTACGTCCACTTTTGCATCCCTTTTTGCATCTTATTTTTCATCTTCATTTGTTTCTTTTTTTGCATCTATCATTACATCCACTTTTGTTATGACACTATTTGTACCATGTTTTGTACTTACTGTTGTACCCACGTTTGCTTCCAATTTTGCATCCACTTTTGCGTCAAAATATTGCATCTATTTTTGCATCCACTTTTGTGTTGGGTTTTGCATCTCATTTTGTATCTTCTTTTGTATCTACTTCCATTGCATCCACATTTTTCATCCAATTTTGTTTCTTCTTTTGCACCCATGTTTGCATTCACTTTTGCATCCCTTATTGCATCCAAGTTTGCATCTCTTTTTGTCTTTTTTATTACTTCCACTTTCTCATCCAATTTTGTTGTGCCATATCTTGTGCCTATCATTGAAACCCACATTTTCTTCCAATTTTGCATCCACATTTGCATCCTCTTTTCTGTCCAAGTTCGCATCAAATATTTTTTTATGTTTTTTGCATCCCATTTTGCATCTAATTTTACATCCACTTCTGATGTGTCCAATTTTGAATCTAATTTTGTGTCCACTATTGCACTCGTGTTTGGTCCATGTTTACATCCATTTTTTAATCCAATTTTTCCTCCTTTTTGCATCCAAGTTTGTGGCTTCTTTTTTTTTCATTGTTGTATCCACATTTATTTCACAACAATTCATGCTAATTTTTATGCCTACTATTACACCCATGTTTTCTTCCACTTTTTCACCCATGTTTGCATCCTATTTTGTGTCCAAGTTTGAATCAACTATTGCATCTACTTTTTCATCCACTTTTGTGTCAATTTTTCTGTCTTGTTTTGCATCTACTTATGTTGTGTCCACTCTTCATCCAATTTTACGTCTATTGTTGCCCCCATTTTTTTTTTGCTTTTTCATCCATTTTCCAACATTCATATTTTTTTGCATTGATGATATTTCTTAGGACATTAACAATTATGAACAACTTATGACAATGTCAATAATTATGACGATGATGATAATGAAGATGATGACGATGACATGAATTGTGATTATTATGATAATCAAAATAATGATAAAGATGATGGTGGTTATAATGACAATGATGATGATGACAATGATGATGGTGATGCTAATGACCTTGGACAATCTTCCCAATTTTTAAATATTGTCATGGTCATAATCATAATCATTATCTTTAGAGTCATCATCATTTGATCATCATTATCATTATTTTCATCTTGGTCATCATCAACAACAATAATGGCATGAATGATGATTATGATGTTCATGACGAAGTTGAAAACAATGATGATAGAAATTACATTAATTATGATGATGGAGATGATGAAAATTATAATGACGATGATAATGGTAGTGATGATGATGATCATCGATCATCTCTAAAAAATAAATTTGTCACTTCTCTTGCATATATCATGTGCCCTAACAACCCTTTTTGAGCACTCATAATATTTTTTGGGTTGATGATATTTCTTACGACACCTATAATTATGAACAATTAACGATAATGTTCATAATCATGGTGATGATGACGACATGAATGGTGATTATGATGATAATGCAATGATGAGATTTATGGTGGTGATGATGATGATAATGAAGATGACGACACTCCGTCTAAACTAGGGAGATACTCATAATGAGACAAAAAAGTACTCTCAAGTTGAAATATTCATATAAGAAGGGATCTGGATTGATAAGCATCAACGATGATTTACATCATCATAGCCAACATTCTCAAAATAGAAAGGCCTTGACTAACAAGTTATATCTCTCCATTAGATCATAGCATAATGTTGGGAGGCATAAATTTGGACACCACTGCCTCTTTAGGCACTTACTGCACTAGGATGTTCATTAGGCATGCCATCGCATGATCATTTCCTAATCCACTGTCATAATATTTGACACCAGGAAATGTCGATCCTCATGACTATTATTATCTTGGATTAATGTACTTGACTTATGGCAGTTAGTCCTAGTCAAAGCACAAATTCTCAAAGAATATTGGTCCCATATGTTTATCTAATCCACCATTATCCCTACTGGTGTCTTTTGTATGCTTACAACTATTAGTCTCAACCATAGTACATGACAAATGGATAATATAGTGTCAATGCTGACTTACTCTCAACCAGGGAGGAGACACCCACAAGAATAAGTGTTTCTCAAGAATACCCAGCATTTTCATAGTGAATAAAATCATTAATTTGTTTTCATCACATGATGCCTTTATGATTAAGCATTCATAGATTTGTGGAAAAATATTTCCCCTTTTGGTCATTTGTGATGAAAGAAAATCAAAAAGTGAAAGCCAAAGTCAGGAAAGATACACCATAATGATTTATCTAAGTCTAAACTCTAAGGTTAAAGTGAAAATTTATGTAAATATTATATCTATGAGTTGTTTAAAACTTATCAAAACCTTATTCCCTAAGTCCTATATATAAGAAAAATCAAAATAAATAAAAATAAGGCCTAAAGAATGGTAACTCATGTATTCACACCCTCTTTGGAAAACATATGAATATATACACTCCTAGTCACACTTGATCACATGTTTGTGATGGTTAAATCATGAAGTCCTCTTTTCCCCTTTCATTTTCACTTCATCATTTAAGAACCTAATTGAGGATCTAGGGAATTTTTCTTGCCTAAGGGTTTCATGTCTACTCTTGGTTTACTTACGTCACACTACGTTCAATCATGTGACAGAGTGAAATACTTAAGTTTGTGGAGTTATTAGAACAATGTATTAAGTTAGTCACCACAGACACATGTATTACATGTCATTGATCCACATGTGTGGGTTGGAGACTCATTGCTTGAGAACTTTAATGGATGCTACTTTAGGGCCTTGAAGGTATATCTTACAAAATCTCTTGGTAAAAATTGTGATTCATCCTTTCTTTTCCTCGAGACACTTCATAATATTGAAGTCACTCCCAATAATCCATGGAGATGGGGAGTATAAATTACTTGTGTTGGAAATAGAATTGAGAAATAGAGGTTTTCCATTTGTGATATTGGAGTCATAGACATTGGATACATGGTAAGTCCTCAATTTCAATTAACTAAAATTATATTGTCATAATGCGAAAAGAGGTAAACATATTGGTAACCTTGATGTCCTGATCATTCCAAATAATAGCCATTCCACCCAAGTATATCTAATCATCAATCACTACTACTTGGAAATTCCTACCCCATTTTTTAATTATATGAGGTAGAACCTCACTTAATATTTTTATTTCTTATATTAACATTATTGATGGGTGCTTTCCGTACCATTTTTCTTTTAGGAGTATTTGTTTTCCTTTACTATTGAGGTCCCTCATGTTCCATGAGACTATTTTCATGGAGAATTTACACAGAAAGGAAGTATAATGTGACTAAAAAAACATGTTCCAAGATTTAAGTTATTGGACAATGCCACTTCATGAATCCTATATTTCTTTAACCTGGGATTGAATGGTGAACTTGATAGCCTTAAGGGAAATTAACCAATGAAAATCTCAAAAAGAGGTGACTTTTGACTTTATCACATACAAGTTAATATACTAAAAAAATATCCATAAAAATTTCATCAATCAATGAATCTTTAAAAAAAATATCCAGAACAATTTCATCAAGCAATGAAGCATTACATTATAAATTACAATCTATAAACCTTTTGGGAACTTTTTTCTAAACCATGTTCAAAACCAACATATTTAATATTAATATTTAACAATAATATGGAAAATAACACATTTTCATAGATTAAATAACATGTTATCAATCCTAAGAAATGTCACTAACATGGAACTAAAAAGCATGCAACTAATGGGAGTGACCACTCAAGGGCCACCATAAGACAATTAATCTATTAAGATCAAGATTAATGGGGACAAAGATCTACAAAGGACAAAGGCAAACCTATTTTAACTTTATTGTTTTATTAGTCTAGTTCAAGATGAACATTTCAAGATATCATGAAGAACATAGTCAGTTTTATTACATTAAGAAAACCCAAGCACATTCTATAACTTAGCAAGGAAGAGATGTATAATACCCATCTCAGCAACACAACGCATGCATTAAGTTACTTTTTTATATATAATTTAAAATTATATCATAAAATCACAAATTTAGCATGAATGGATGTTTAAAAGCCATTTTTATAAAAAGAAAATATAATTTTTGTTATAAAAAAAAACCAGAAACTAAATATACTTTTTTTAGAAAATAAAAAATACTAAACTGAATATATATTGAAAAAAAAAAACTAAACTTAAGCAAATGATATAAATATATATATATATATTATATCTATTATATATAATATTTATATATATATTATATATTTTAATATTTTTTGGAATTTTTTTAAACACTTCCCTCCATTCTAAGAAGCAAAAATAATAATAGAGATAAGGACGGACCAAAAATATTCCTTTCCTTGGTAAGTGTTTCCCACCATTCATTCCACTCACTCGAGTTATTTCATAAAACAAAGATAAGTGTTATTTCACACTCTTTTGGCAAAGCCTATTGAGCTTCTCTTATGATATATCTATTCCTTGATGGAATCCTTGATATATTGATCAAGTTTTGATTCCTTGGAGATTAATTAGAGCAAAGAAAACATGAGTACTCTTAATTCCAAGTTCAATGCCTCTGATGGTGGACACAAGGCAAGGGAAGGGTTTCTATCGTGGTCATAACTCCAAGTTCGTTGTCTTTGATGGTGGATGAGGCAAGGGAAGGGGTTGCGGTCATGGTTGTGGTCGTGGAGTTTTCTCTTTTACATTATATTTAGCGAGTTCAAAGCAATTTGAATGGAATCATTGTCATCACTAGGTATAATGGATTAAGTGTGATAATGGATAAAATGAAGTAATTATTTGTGAGCATTTGATCTTGAACGAACATTAGGATCCATCTTATTATAGAGAAAAGTACATGCATTAAAAACAACTCAATATTTCATGTGACATTATTTTTTTGTTAAAATTTCTTCTGTTTCTAATATGAATTATAATTGTAATTTGAAATAAAACTTCCAGTAAATATTAATTTACCAATTTTGCATGTAAATCATAAGAAACATTCACAATATAACATGAAGAACAAATGGGTACCTACTTCATATGGATTAAAAAATGCTTCTACTACTTAATGTGAATTACAAGTGTAATCTTAGTTGGATCTCCAATATATATTAAGCCATATTTTCATTTTATTTTTAGTACTATAAATGTTATTATGTCCTACCTCATTTTACTGTTAGCATTGTAATAAAAATATGCATTTTTCTATAGAATTAGTACTAACATGTAATATTGATTTTTTTTCTAGAACGTTATAGGTAATGACCACAAAGATGATGATATAAACTATGTTTAGATTACATTATATATCAGAGATGATGATGATGAGGATGGCGATGGCATTGGTGATGATTATCTGGATGATATTATCAGGATGGTCAGGATGGTGATCATGGAAATGATCATGAGGATGAGATTGACTATGATTTTCGTGGTGCTAGCAAGCAATGCATTGTTTTTTATATTTAGTTGGATGTCTTAATATGGTAATCATACATTTGAATTTTAGTTTATTTGAATAATGATGATGATACTATCGGTACTATCTTGTTATCTTATGAATATGTTGAAAATTGTTTACAATTTTTTTATGAAGAATTATTGTGTATGATGAGATTCCTATTTTTTTATGGATGTTGTGAATTTACCTTAGCATAGTGATATCTATGAAACATTTTTATTTGGTAATCTTACATTGACTTTTAGTTGATTTAATTAAATATGATGATGATATTATCATTTTTATATTGTTATTTTATGTATATAATGAAAATTATCAACATTATTTTGATGGAGAATTATTATGTATGATGATATTACTATCTTTTGATGGATATTGTGAATTTACCTTAGAATAATGGTGTTCATGAAATATTTTGATATGGTAATCACACATTTGAATCTTAGTTGATTTGATTAAAGATGACGAGGATATTATTAGTATTATCTTGTTACTTTATATATGTGTTGAAACCTGTCAATGTTTATTTATGGAGAATGATTATGTATGATCATATTACTATTTTTGAAAGTAATGTTGTGAATTTTCCTTGGAATAATGATATCTGCGATAAATGTTGATTTAGTAGTAATATATGTATATTGAAAATTGTCAAGGATTTTTTGATGGAGAATTGTTATATATGAGGATACTACTATATTTTTTACGAATGTTGTCAATTACCTTGAATTTGTTTACAAATACTAAGTTATGAATTTGAATTGTGATATATTCTTAAATGTGTTATACATGAAAATATGTCATCATCTTGGAGGAGAATACCATGTTGGTGGTTGAAATAACCCTTTCTCCTAAACTATATAAGCCTATAATATAAGTTATGTACCATGAGGACCACAATATCCTAGTCTATAACAAGTTGTCCCCTTCATGTACCTTTTGTTACCAAAACTCTCACATTAGAGGAATTTTCAACTAAAAAAATAACCACCTAAGAAAAAATTAAGAAACTAATAAAATAATGTCATGTAGACAATTTTTTAATATATCATTTTTATTATTCTTTTACCAAAATTATCCAAATAAATGTCACATTTATCAAAATGACTATATATGTATTTTATATTTAAATTAATATATTAGCACAAGATTTAATAAAATTTAAATTAAAAAAGAAAATTTAAATTAAAAAAACAAATTCAAAATTTAAAGGAAATTTAAATTACCCAAATAAACGTCACTTTTATAAAAAGTAACCATCTACACGTATTTTATATTGAAATTAATTTATTAACACAAGATTTAAGAAAATTTATATTTAAAAGGAAAATTTAAAATATAAATTTAAGATACTCAAGTAAATGCACTTTTATCAAAATAACCATATATTTATATTTTATATTTAAATTAATTTATCAATAGAAGATTTAATAAAATTTAAATTAAGAAAGTAAATTTAAAATTTAAATTAAATTTAGGATTTAGGATTTTATATTTAAATTTTTTTATTTAACACGCCATGATGTACCTTCATTAAAAATATTCTAGATATTCTAACTTTTATAGATTAAGATATTAATTTTATTTTTAATATTTAATATAATTTTGGGTCACTTGGGCA
>APFE030859635.1:8595-22930 GCA_000404065.3 Pinus taeda
AAATCTAGGTAGATTGACGCAAAGGGATCACATCCAATAGACTAAACTAACCATTGGATTACATATGATTGATTTAGATATGCTTATATTGGGAATTCCTTGTATGAGCTATAAGAATCCCAATTCTCTCGATGACTTATCTTGATGAGCTATCACTTCAACCATAATGACATAATTAAGAAAAACATCAATAAATAAAATAACACATCTTATTTCCCTGTTTCTAGGATGGAAGATACTCTTCCATTTAACTCTTATCATTTGCTTTCATGTTCATAACACATGACAAGGAACATCCATGAGGTTAAAACACCAAACAATTATTCAATTTATTTATTGTGAAAACAAAAACAAAAACAAAATTGACCCAAAATAATCATAACTAATCAACTAAACTAACAAAGCCTAACACCAAGGGCATCAATGAAAATTGATGTATGACTTCCCACTACAAAGTACTTTAGTAATGAGGGCTCAACCAATTAAACAAACCATCAAAACTAATAATTCTTGATATTTTTATTTACTGCAAAAATAATTTATTAAATTAATAAAAATGAAACTATTCTAAAAATAGAAAATAAATTTCCAATTTAAACTTTATTACTAATTCTTAATATTTTATTTACTCCAAAAATGTTTTTTAAATTAATAAAAATGAAACTATTCTAAAATAGAAAATAATTTTCCACTTTAAACCTTATTACTTATTTTTATATTCATAAAACCTGACCAGCCACTTTCACAGAGTTGATTTTGAAAAAAATAAAACCGAAACACTCTATGCATTAAATGACATAAATTTAGAAAAAAAACGCGTTTAATATAGACCGTTGCTTTAACGGACGGTTACGATTAACTAGGGTTTGAAGCGGAAAGATCCGAAAACGCATTAAACCCTAATCAGGGTTGCGGTTTACTCTCATCTCTCAAGACGCCCGATACACACATCTCCGGCTATTCGGTGGAGTTCGCACAGAGATCGGAGCTTTCAACGTGAGCAATCGTCTTCGAGGTAACATCTTTTCGTCTTCTTTCTATTCATGGTATTCCGTCTTCTATTTTTCACAGGCGTGTATCAATCCTCAAGACTTGTATTCGTTAACTGCTACTGAACAAGGAAACGAAGTATATATCATAGGCTGTAGGACTTTGATGATCAACAATTAAACCAAAATTATTGTTAGTTCGAACAGACCTTGTTTGTCAGAGTGAAAAAAAGAAGAAGAGGATAACCATGTAATTTTTTTCGCAGAACATGCAATGGTTTTCCAGGATCGTTGGAAGGCATACGACGGGGCATGCTGTGCCTATAAAACTGTTTTCTTTGCATAAAAGTGTGTCACGCCCACAAATTTGCATTTAATTTCCCCTATTTTCAAAAGATTCCCAACCTAATAATCTTAGGGCTATCTGGTAGAGACTCTCAAGTGACAATTCTTGCAAGCACTTCAATTTAGGTGAAATTAATTGTTGCTTTTTCGTTGTTTCCTGTTGACGTTAAAAGAATTTTTTAATACGTATTTTATCGAAACATTTTTGACTGATTGTGCAATTTCTAGATGCCATGTTTTGACTGATTGTGCAATTTCTAAATGCCTTCCGATTTATTCTTGAATATTTTTACTATGAGATGCCGGGAATTATATCGTACAAATAGTTTGCAATACCAGACTAAGATTTCCTTAAATTTTATATATATATAACCTAAGAAACCGGATCCTCTGAAAAGAGGCCACGTGTTCAAACAATTTGTTGGGGATTCGAATCCCAGTGGGGGATACGTCGTGTCATAACATCCCGTATGTGTCCCGTTAGGAAACAACTTGTCCCGATTTTGGGATTCAAATCCCCAAAATATGAAACCTGCGGGCATAAAAAAGGCGTTGTTTTTAAAGTGTTTTACCATTTCTCTTTTTCAGTTTTGCATACATTGCGCTGTGGGCAAGGAGCTAAGGGTGTGGAGTGTTTGGCAAGGAGATTTAAGATTCAAGCACCAGGTAAGTGCATTTCATCTCTATTTTTTTGCATTTCTATTACAACAGTTTCTATATGATTTTTTTTACAAATTTGTGCATATTTTGTTTATTTTTTTTACAGTATTCATGGCTCAATCAAGGGCAGTAATTAGGGGGCAAAGGAAGGGGAAGAATGTCTCCATTGGAGATGCCCGTTCTCCTCCAATATCATCAGAGTCTGCTGCAAGTAATGTTGAGGGAAGAGGAGGACTTAAAGACAACATTGAGAAATATCCCTTGTGGAAATATGTCACAAGAGAGGATGGGACAAGCACCAAGGGGAAGGGAGGAGACAATGTGCAATGGAGATGCAATTTTTGCCACATTTCTTTCAAAAACACATATTACCATGTGAAAGGCCATTTGTTGGCTTTACCAGGTTGTGGAATTGGAGCTTGTAAGGCCGTTCCTTTACAAAAGAGGAAAGAAATGGAAAATGAGTTCACTTTTGGTATGGAAAATATGGTTGCAAAATCAGGAAAAACCAATAATGAAGACTCCCTTCCATTTTTGAGGAAAGACACAACCAAATTTCCATTTGAGAGTTCTATTGGGGGACAAACAACAAAAAGAAGAGCAATTACACTTGGTCCAGTGGACAAGATTTTTCAAAAAGAGAAACAAGAAGAGCTTGATCTCACCATTGCCTTCTTTTTCTATCAAAACTTCATATCATTTAATGTTGCACGGTCACCTCTATTTATTGAGATGTGTCGAGCTTTAACTCATGAGTCTCCATCATGGTATGTGCCTCCTGGTCCAGAGAAGCTTAGAACCACATTGTTGACAAAAGCAAAAAAAGAGGTGCAAAAAATGCTTGAGCCTATTGTAGCATTATGGCCAACATCTGGGGTTAGCATTGTTTCTAATGGATGGACAGATCCAGCGCGACACCCAATCATCAACTTCATGGTGTCTTCCTTGAATGGTCCAGTTTTCTTGAAAGCAGTGGATACACTTGGAGAATACAAGGATGCACAATTTATGGGCGAGTTATTTATTAAAGTTATTGAAGATGTAGGTGTTGATTCTTGTGTGCAAATCATTACAGATAATGCACCTGTTTGCAAGGCTACTGGCATGATTGTGGAAGCTAAATATCCACAAGTGTTTTGGACACCTTGCATTGTCCATTCATTGAACTTAGCACTGAAATCCATTGCTTCTGATGTGCTTTGGATTGGTAACGTTATTGAGGATGCACGACATATCCGTAACTTTGTGCAAAATCATACAAATGCCCTCACTATCTACAAAGAGTACAACAATCTATTATTGTTGAAGATTGCTGATACAAGGTTTGCCTCTTCATTCATGATGTTGAAGAGGTTGAAGGAGGTCAAGACCGCTCTTGGGGCCATGGTTATTTCTGAGTTTTGGTCTTTCTGGAGAAAGACAAATCAAGTAGCCTCTAAAAGAGTGAAGGACACAGTGCTAGATGATGCTTGGTGGGAAAGGGTAGATCTAATTATTCAGATCATGGACCCTATCATTTCTTTGCTTCAATTTGCAGATACAGACAAACCTGTCCTAGGAGAGGTTTATGAGGGATGGGATTCCATGATTGAGTCTGTGAGGAGCATTATTCTACAGAGTGAGTGCCCCGAGTATGAAACATCACCAGAGGCCTTTTGTAGTACTATACAGGGTATTCTTGTCAGCAGATGGGACAAGAATTGCACACCTTTACATTGTTTGGCTCATTCATTGAACCCAAAATACTATAGCCATGAGTGGCTGAATGGTGGACCTTCCCGCAGATTCCTCCTCACATGGATGGTGCAATCTCATAGGGGAGGAAAGATGCATTCAGGCGGGTTTTCCAAGATAGAGCATCCCTTGATGAAGTGGAGAATGCCTTTGTAGAGTTTTCCACTGGCACTGGTCGATTTGCAGGATATGATGTGAATAGAGACAGGGGGGCTAAGAAGCCTTTTTCTTGGTGGGTAAATCATGGGGCAACAAGCCCTCCTCTTCAGCAGTTAGCTATGAGGCTCCTCTCTCAGGTGACTTCATCTTCTTGTTGCGAGAGGAATTGGAGCACATATGGGAATTTGTATAGTGTGAAGAAGAGCAGGTTTGAGCAGTCCAGGGCAGAGACAATGGTATATGTGCACACCAACCTTCGTCTTATTTATAGGCAGAGGGAAGAGTGGTTGAGGGGAAAGACAAAGATGTGGGATGTCTTTTCTGATGATATGGGTCTGGACAACAGTGTTGAGTTGGCAGTGGCCAATATGAATCTCAATGATCCAGTGCTAGAGCTTGTTAGATTTGATGATGGTGATATTTTCAAGGGGTCATCCTCCACACCCACAGATGTAGAGGTGACTATGGATACAGGGGAGGAGGACGATGCAAAGGAGAGCAGTGGTGACCATGATGATTAGGACATTGATACTGATTCTGATGATGACTATGAGGATTGTTGACTCATGAGTCATGGGCTCCGGCTATCTATTGCCTTGAGGCTTGTATACCTGTAGTTGTTTTATATTTTCTATTTCTATTTGCCATTGCGGCATTGCCATTGCACTACCTATGTAACACATTTTGATTTGATGACTTAATGAGAAAACTACAGGTGTCAGTGTCTTTATCTTACTATCTTGTAACTGTAAGTTGTCTTTCATTTATGAATAATGATTTATCATTTTATGTGACATGTTGATGTATTTGAATTTGGTATGTAGTATGCATGCTAATTGCTATAATGTTACTATTTTTTTTCTAAATATGACTAATTCTATTAATGTAACAAAAAATAGTACATGGAGGCACTGACCTCTACAGATCTTGTCTCAGATTTTATCATGTTTTAATATAACAATAACCGAAAGAGACTGCCCTCATCGGGGAAACCAGTCCAAAATTCGAGGAGTGTATTGCTCACGTAGGGGAACCAGCGTGTAGTAACATTGTGGAGTAGTTTGTTGAACAAAACAACAAAATTGACAACACTTACATCAAAAAGCATCAGAAAAGACCCTAAGTTGGTAACCAGGTGCTCAAAGAAACTTGAAAAAAAAACCTAGGCCTGCTAGGTGTCATTAGGTGGCAGAGGTTCCTCCACAATTAGACACCTGTAAGCCTCCATGTCATCTTCTTCGCGTTTTTGCTCGCTCGTCGTTGCTTCTATATTCATATTTCCGCCTGGAGTATTGTGTCCCTGAGCAGCTTCCGTTTGATTCAGAGCGTCACCATGTGTTCTGCGAGTCCCAGAGTTGTTACCAGGAGTTTTCCTTCTGCCGGTGTTGGTCCTTTCCTAAATGATGTGAGCCGAGATGACAGAGCTCTGTGGCTCCTCTCTGAAAGCAATTGAAATGGTAGCAATAATGCACGGGTGCTCCAACATGCAACAAAATTGGAATTGGGTAGAATGGCAGGATTGCATCGTCGGGACAGAGGCATCAGGAGGATAGTGAGCGTCTGCAGCACTCCTAGAGCCAACCGTCTGAGCGTGCCCCCTACCACTGCGGGTGGAGGGATACCGACTTGTGAAGTGAGCCGCTGTCGAAGGGGAGGAAGAATCCGAAGGAGTAGAGACAGAGAGGGACGACGAGGGAGGGCAAGTTGCTTTGCCTCTGTTGCTGCCACTTCTACATTGCATCCTATGCCGCAAATGAGGCATATTTGCCTGGTTGGAATTGGTTCGACGGGTGCTAGGAGGAGCAGGACGTGGGATAGAATGGCTAGTGGGAGAAGGAGAATGGGGAATTTGACGTTCAGAATCAGAGTTCAGGGCCGTAGCAGCAGTTCTAAAGCAGCAAAGCAGATTATGCGAGAAGTGGGCATCTTCAACCATTTCAATACAGTAGAGGATTTGGCACTTTCTCCCTGTTGTCGTGTGCGAGCTTGGCTTTGCAACAACAAGGAGGCGGTTACAGTTCAAAAGAGACATAACAGAGGGAAGGCGGTCCGAAATCGCCATCTTATGGATCAGAGTAAGGTTTACTTGGCCTTCACACAACATTAAAACTCCATTAATTATGGCGGTGGGCTTCTGGGTGGAAGCGCGGGTGGCCATGTGGCCGCGCCATTTGCCAGCGCGGATCTGCTGCACTGTACCAGCGCTATTAATCACCCGCATCCGGGAGCTATAATGTTACTATTACTAACTTGTGTAAACAATAAAATTAACATCTAGATGATCTATGTTTGAAATCAATGAATTTGTATCATTAATGAGAATTTGTGTAAGAATTATCTAGTTTTAATTATATATATATATATATATATATATATATATAATAAAATAATATATAACGAATCCTACGTGTCCTGTTTTGGGGGGTCAACGTGTCCAAATCTGACTCTCAAATCCCTATATCCTACGAATCCCAAATCCCCTTGTCAGGTGACTTAGTATATAACCATTCTACATATTCAACTTTTACCGTTCTCTTCAATTCCATGTAGTCTCTTCTATACCTCTTCTCTGTAAATATTTACATATTTGTATATATAGTCTTTTGACCTCTATACCTATTCTCCTCAATTTGACATTTTATACATATTCTCTTTATGTATTTACACATTTATATAGAACCTTTTGACCCACTTATTCTCGTCAATTCTAAAGTAGACAATTATCCATTTTAAAGGAAAAATGCAGAGCTTAACTTAATCTGTTTCTCAAGAAATTACGCTCAGTTGCTTACTCAAAGATACAAGGTGTGTGAGGTAGTCCTAATTGAAATGAGAGGCTCATGTCTGACCAAAATATTTTGAAATATAATTCTTATACTGGCCTGTGTTGCACCTCGGGAAGAAGTGTATATTTAATTCCTGCTTTGGGCAAACTTAAGTCAAATATTAAAATCGAAGCCTTTATTACTATTTTTTTTTGGATATAGCTCCTTGAGAAACTGCGGAGCACTTCCCCTAATCGGAGGATAGTACCCAAATCAATAGCTCCTTGAGAAACTCTTGTGCACTTTCTCCTAATCACATCCAATTTGCTAAACTGACAAAGCCTAAGCCCAAGGGCATTGATGAGAATCGACCCTGTGACCTCCCATTGGCAAATTACTTTAGCAATGAGAACTCAACCAATTAAACTAACCCTTAAGGCTAACAATTCTTAATATCTTTATTTACTCCAAAAATAATTTATTAAATTAACAAAAGTGAAACTATTCTAAAATAGAAAATAATTTTCCAATTTAAGCCTTATTACTTATTTTTATATTCACAAAACGTTACAACTAACATTAGTTAATTTTGAAAAAAAACAAAACACTCCTAATATTTTTATTTACCCAAAAATAACTAGTTAAAGTAACGCAATATCTTTCATTCATATCATCGTACTGAACAGAGAGGCAGGCTCCCTTATATATGTCAATTTTGCCAATTAAATGCTATTCAGAAGCAAGCTGTGTGAATTTTGAAGCAACAAAAGCCATTAGGAACTACAATTAGAAATATAGTACATTGCTCCTTATTATCTATACTCATCAAATCCTTATACAAGCTTTGTAAAGCAACTTCGAGCAGTGAAGCAGTTCCTACTAATTCTTACCAAATCCTTTCAGAAGCAAGCTGTGCAGTTTTTGAAGCAACAAAAGCGATTAGGAGCTACAATTACAAATATATTACATTGCTTCTTAGTATCTATTCTCATCAAATCCTTATACAGGCTTTGTAAAGCAACTTCTTGCAGTAAAACAGTCCTTGTGTAATTTTATTATATCCTTTTTAAAGCACAGGTGGGATATGAGATGTTGCTCACATACATGTAGATTATGCATAACCCTTGCTTGATATCCTCAGGCGACATTCCTTCTGTTTGTTCACTATTCGATGTCATTCTTTAGAAATTTGGTAATTGCTTCTATATGCAGATTCATGGCCAGAGTTTGATGATGCTTTCTGCACCCATCTATCTACACAGGTCTGCCTGTTTATAATTTATTGGTTGATAGTTTCTTTTTTGCATTTTGAACACTTCACATCGTGTCTTTGGTTTGGTAAATACTAGATACACTTTTTTGCACATCAAGCAAGGAATTGCATCCCTATAGTGGTTTTATTGCTGATTCCTAAGAAGTCTGTCTCATACATACAAGAAATGTATTTAGTTGGCTTATTAAGTCCTTTATTTTCTAGAGCACAGAAATATAATCAACCTTTTGTTTCCTTTCATTCTATTGGGCATTGGATAATCCAGCACTTCTAGTGTGTTTCGGAACATGTACTTAATCGCTTCTCGAGGATCTGTAAATTTTGGCGATGTGTACATTTATTAGCACCTGTAGGTTTTGGTGTAACGACAATTGTGATTCCAACAAGTGGTATCAGAGCCAAAGGTCTCGAGTTCAAAACACCCTCAGCTTGCACTCGGGGGAGATTGTTGGCCATTGGATAATCCAGCATTCCCTGTGTGTTTCGCAACATGTGGTTAACTCTCTCTCGAGGATCTATTAACTCTGGTGATGCGTCTGTTTACTAACACATGCGGGTTTTGGTGTAACAACAGTTTTGATTCCAACACCACCTTCTTTGAAGATTGTTCTTGTAGTTTAGTGATCCACTTCTTTCCAAGTTATTGAATCTCGATTGTGATTTTATTGCTGTATCCTGAGATGTCTGTGTCGTAAATACAAGAAATGTATTTGGTTGTCTTCATAAGTCCTTTATTTTCTACAGCACGCAAATATAATCAAAATTTTTTTTCTTCCATTTTTAACTGAAGATTGTTAATTGTAGTTTAGTGAACTACCTCTTTCAAGTTATTTTGATTGTCATATAGCATTAATTGCCCAGTTTGATACATGTCTAAGCAGGAAGTCATGGATACCGGTGTGAAATTGGCAGTTGTGGTGAAAGTAATTGGCCGTACTGGATCAAGAGGTCAAGTTACACAGGTCCGAGTAAAATTTTTGGATGATCAGAATCGACTTATCATGAGGAATGTAAAAGGACCTGTCAGAGAGGGTGATGTCCTTACTTTGCTAGAATCTGAAAGGGAAGCAAGGAGATTGCGCTGATTATGTTGTTTAGATTATCACATTGGACTTAAAGTGAGACGGGAATAACTTATATTGTTATGTGTTCTGTTTCTGCATTATCTTGTACTGTAGTGTTTGCTATTGTTTTCGATGCAAAGGGATCAATGAGTGAGGCTATAAATGATTTGTGATATGTAATCCAGAATTTTACAATTAAAGTATGAAGCCTGTCATACTTGATGGGGAATTGGAACAGTAACTGTTTATTTTTGTATCTGGAATGAAATTCAAATTACTGTACTGAAGATTTTCTGTGAAAATGTTATTTATGCGAGTGAAAATATGCGATCCATGTTTATGTTGATTTAATTTTTTAAATGATATTATGTATGTGAGTGAAAATATGTCATACTAGACTGTAAAGCATCTTACCATGTTCGATGCAACAAAACATGAACGATTACATATTAAGAGAAACATACACTCGAGATAAGATTGCATAGACCATTTTGTCTTTAGGTGATTAAATTAGATATCAAATTTTCGATTTACTAGAGGGATTGTATGATACGCTTACACCACTAGAGCACTTTCACGGGTTTTGAGAACTCGTGATTGGTCTTGAAAACACTCTTAAACATTAAGTCCCAATGCTTTTATTGGTTTGCAGAGTGCATTAATGTGATTTTTTTATTATAATATATGGTCTATTGGAAAACGAGTAAGAATGGTCTGTTATTCAGAGATGTATTATGTTACGCTGGTCTCTTTAGTCAAACACCATTAGTCAAACAAAGTATTACGTTACAAAGCATTGTAGAGTGAGTTGTTGAGATAGACTTTTAAGCGCGGTTCTTACAGAAATGTAGAGTAAATATGCATGGATTTGGAAAGTCGTTGACATGGATTTTAAAGTATGTTTGTTAGATAATGTGAGTTGTTGACATAGTATTTTAAGCACGTTTGTTAGATAATGTAAAAGAGTAAATATCCATATATTTGGCTTAACAAGATTGTAAATATCCGTAAATTTGTCCAAACACCAAATTATTTAAGCTGTGAGATGGTTAAGTTAGTAAATGGACAGACTTACCTTTTTTAAATGGAATTTTTTCTCCAAATGAAGTAGAAATTTTGTTGTGAGTTACAGTTCTCTTGATTGATGAAAATTTTGACAATGAAATTCTGTTTAAAAAAATATTTATTATGATTTAATTGTTGAAATTTTGAAAAAATTAGTTGATTGAGGTAGAAATATTATTGTAAGTTATAGTTCTCTTGATTGATGAAAACTTTGACAATGAAATTCTGTTTTTAAAAATATTTTATTATGATTTAATTGTTGAAATTTTGAAAAAATTAGTTGATCAAGGTCGAAATTTTTGTCCAGCAAAGAAGATCCATTGGAAAGGATGAATTTGTTCGATAAAATGAAACTATGATGGGGCTTTAGTTTTAGTTTGAATAAGACCATCTGTTCCTTCTTTCGTTTAGTGAATGTATGATGTAACACTCTAATACATTGATCACTTGCATACCCACAATTTCAGCCACGTGCTATGCAAGTGAGAAACCAGTAGTGAGAATAATATCTTGGAATATGGATTTATATGATTGAAATTGTGCTTTTCACTTGAAAAAGATTTTTAATTTTCCACAGACTAAAAAAAAATTGATATACGATTAGGACTGGTATTGGATAGTCCATATGATGTCTCCATAATAGACCTCTTTTAAATCCTGTGGATTATCAATGATAGTAGTTAAATAGCGAAACTATTTGGGAGTCCATTATGTGGATTATCAATGATAGTAGTAATATCCCAAAACTGTTTGGGAGTCCATTTTGTCTATCGGATACACATTATCATGTATTGAAGCCAAATTCCCCTTGCAAATTCGAGAGTGAAGAAAAGAAATATACAGAGGAGTTGCCGCGCTTAACAAATGCACTAGATCATCAACACTAATAGTTGCACAAAGCAAGTTGCTTGTGCATGTTGTGCAATCAACCACCTCGATTTTTCACTAAACCCTCTAGAGGTTGCACTATATCAACCTAACCTACCTTTCACCCATCTCACCACTTTGTTCTTATATAAAATTCTTCTAATTCCCTACTAGTGGCTTACTTTCAATGTTGCACTCAACCACTTCGAGATGTATTGTTGGAATTTCTCGCTCATGGCCTTTTACAAGTTGCTTTACTTAGTGCCATTTCACTTCAAAGATAGACATTCAACTACTTGAAGCAATTACAAAAAAGCCCTACAATTCTTCCAGTGGATAAATGGGGAATCTTAAAAGAGGCCCATTGTCAAAGAAAACCACAATACTGTTAAAGTGGGCTTCAAGAGGCTCAACACTCTTGCTTAGATGAATTTAAACTAGGATATTACTTAGATGAATTTAAACTAGGATTGTGAATTCTCTTGCACTGTAAATGTTGTTGACACCAAGTACCAATTAAACTTGTTTGTTGTTTATAGTATGTACATTGAGGGGTAGTCATAATGGCTTATCATTTCACCCATATGATTTATTTCACATGGATGGTGTATTCATGGGAAATAAAGACCTTCCATTCATGAAGGGGCTAGGAGATGGGAGTCCTTTCAATACTTAGAAGCCCATACCTGAATTGAAACGTTAAGATTTATTGTACTTAGGTGAATATTTAATGAGGAAGACAATTGTGAAATTATTTGCATTGAAAGTTAACATGGTAAGTAGTGCAACTACAAGATAAGTTAAGGTTAGGCTAAAATTGATAGCATTAGACTAAAATTAATAGCACAACTACAAGATAAGTTAAGATTAGGCTAAAATTGATAGCATTAGACTAAAATTAATAGCACCTAGATCATATTAGATTACATTATAAGTCTTACTAAATAAATGTTGTATAAGAAAATGTTGCCATCAAAGAATCATCGCTAGAAACCTAGAGTTTTCATAGATTTAAATTTATCGAAGGAAAATTGTAAATGTAATTTTATAAGAGTTAAAAACATCGTTTAAGTTATTAAAATATTATTTAAGAAAAATAAAAAAATTACATTGACTTGCATTATTGTTAAATGCAATCACCATAACTAAAACATAACTCCTTTTTGAAGATAATAATAAATAAGTAGGTATTGTGCCGTCACAATATGTGCACATATACTTTTATTTTCAATCTAAAAGTGATTTAGAATTAATAAAATTGCACAAAAATTGGCATAGTTTCCATTATATGATAATTACTTTAAATATCTTTTTTTTTGATCAAGAGTGGAACCTTGCATTAATCTAAACAAAATACATATTGTACATTTCTTTAACAGAGCCGATTACGGCAAACACTAGTTCTGTGAAACTTCATCAGACAACTGGGATGGCAGAACCCTGAACCGAATTCCAATAAGACTACAAAAGAAAAGAAGACAAGACATTGCACCATACAAAGAGTTCAAAGAATACAAAATAAACACAAATAGTTCGCTCTATATGACCATCAGGCTAAAAAATCTGCGTATCGAGCTAGAAGGAGAAGTTGAAAAACTCAACTCTTGTGCAACAAATAACAATAAGCCCTTGAAGGCGGGCCCACAGATTTGAATACCCAAAACCATGCCGCAATTGACCTAAGCACCAACCTTAACTTTCATTTAACTGTTATACCTGATGATTGTGTGATCCTGCCCTCGAAGATCTAACGTTCTTGATTTGATTTCGGGCTTAAACCTTGCCCACACTTTAACCTTTCTTGCGGACCCCAAGAGAATATAAGCCGCTGCACTAATAAACTATTTCGGGTCTTAATGACGAATTAACCGTTAATCATTTTCTCTGCCCGAAATCCATAGGATGGGGGAGTTCCAAAGCGATTACGCCAACAAGCCCACATTTTAACCTGTCTTACAGACCTGAAGAGTTTATAAGCCACCACACAATAATTTTTCGGGTTCGTTTGGAGAATTATTTCTCGTGCAGCTTTCCGCCTGAAATCCATGGGATGAAATATTTCTTACGAGATTTTGTCAACTTGCCCACTCTTTACCATTTCTTACAGACTCGAAAATTAAATAGGCCACCGCTTTATAATAATTCGGGTCCGTTTGGAAGATTAACCTTCATGCATTTTTCCGCCCGAAATCCATAGGATGAAGGATTTCAAGGCAATCTTTGGTTAGCCACCTGCCAACCTGCTCACCATTTATCACTTGCCTCTGCCCTGTGCTTTGTCCACTGCCTGCTATTTCTATTGATCTTCTCTTTGTTCATTTCTCATTCTTTGAAAGTGCTCCCTGTCTTTGATAACCTGCCTGTGATAGTCCTCATGCAATTGCCCTAATGGCATCGTCATCCAGACATATCTTCTATTTTTTTTGAACAGAGTACTCCTTCGTTCCCCAGACGATCCACTAGCCTGTTAGCTGTTCTGCGAACGTGAACAAATTGGAGTGTTCTCAGGGCTCTTAGGTGGAATTGAATGCGTTGATAGACTTGTAATAACCGCCAATGTTTCGACACTTTTTCTGGTGCTGTACCATTGCATATCTTCTTGACCGAGTTAATTATCAGTTAAGAGTCTGCTTCTACAATAGCATTGTGTAAATCTGACTCAATCAATATTTCTAGCCATTGCTCTAAGGCCATGAGTTCTACCATATTGTTAGTGGCATTCCCCAAATGATTGTGAAAGATGATTCGTATGTATCCCTACTCATCTCTTATGACTCTGCCATAATGAGCCACTCTAGGGTTTCCTTCAGAGGCTCCATCTATATTGAATTTCAGAAAACCATGTGGAGGAGGTTCCCAGAAATCCTTACCCGTTGTTGTATAGCTTGCGTTCTTGCTTATGCCTTGGGGGAATCGGCAACTGGAGACCCAACTGCAAAAGTATATGTGCATCATGGTTTAGAGGAGGGTTTTTGGGGGGTTGCTTAAGACAGGTACTTACAGTTTATTTGAGCTATCTTATAATCTGATATATGATGCTTTATGTCGTGCCAATTCCGTTCTTGAAAATCCTGCTATTGCATTCTTTCCAGACATCCCAGATCAAAAAACTTGGAATTAGAGTCCATGCTTTGTTGACTGTTTCATTTTCTGAGAAATCTTTCCACCAATTCTTTAAAGTGCCAGTAATGCTGGATGCGTCCCTGTCAGTTTGCTTGAAGATTGAGGCTACCTAATTCCACAAGGTAAAGGTGAATGGGCGGAGGTTGAGTAGGTGATCCATCGTTTCTTCTTGTAGACCACACAACTGGCATCTAGATGGATCAAATAGACCTCTTTTTCGAAGATTCTCCCAAGTAAGAATCTTTTTATGATGCACCAACCACATGAACAACTTAATTTTCATCCAGTGCA